>OZ025273.1:7923724-8051224 GCA_964019165.1 Mastigias papua
ACTTAAAACAAGAAAGGTGTAAAATGGAAGATATGACGCGTGACGAGGATAGATAATTGAGACTTGTGCAACAATGGATCACAATTATAACCTAGTAATTAATAAGTTGGTAAACTTAGTAATTAACAAGTTGATAAGATAATGAGGCAATAGGAAATACGAAAAAACTGGCAGAATGCATTATAAATTTATTACCCTCTAGACATACTATAAGATCATATCAAGTATTATAAGATTATGCGAAGAATACAAATAAAGAGCAATGACTAACACAAGGCGTAACCCATCTCGTAGATCAACAGCCAAACTGCTTACTCCAAAGTCATATTCATGTAGGGCTGTCTGTAATGCAAAAACATCAGATTTAGACAGCAAGCTAGAGGTAGGGATAAGAATAGAAAACCAACCTTAGGAGTGTGGCATTTTATGGTCTAACTATCATTTAAAGTAGGTCGACACTTGTCAAAACACGTGATTTCGTTTGGAATATAAATGCCTTCCTAGTGCAGAGGGGAATGGCTGGAATTCTTACCTGAACGTGTGAGACAGTATATCCAAGATATGTCAAATGCTTGACTATGTCACCTTCCCTGTGCAGGTAGTCACGGGAGAACATCAACAACATCTCGCGAATCGACTGTCAAGACAGAATAGCAAGCAGGTATATGACTCAGTAGTTTAGCGGAATGTTGAAAGAAAACCAAATGGGTTCTCAAAGTTCATGGCTAAACAAAAATTGAAATGTTTTCTATCAAAAAAGTGGTGGTAATAATTAAGGAAGGTCATGATTCAAAATCCCCAACCAAGCCGTTACTAGATTTTTTTAACGACAATATCTCTATGTTTTATTTAGTTGTGACATGCTCAGTTTCATATCTTATCCTTTTCATAAAGTTGATTCATACTTCCCAGCCACTTTTCCCCTGACGGGTAGTGTTTAAACTTCTGCTCTGTGGCTTTGTGGCAATACATTTCGCAATAAGCTACAGACGTTTTGGTACAATGATAACACTTATAAGCGATGGAAGGCTTACACACTTTTTTACAAGAATATAATCTATAAGACTATTAAGGCTCAACATAGCCTAAATTTAAGAATATGTTAAAAATAATGCAAGGCTCAAGACTTAGACTTTTTTGCATATTTTGAGTATTTCAGAAAGCAAAACAAGTGATGAGTTTTACCTATCCGAGCTGGGAGCAATGGCGCTATAATGTGACTCAACAACTCTTAGGGGAGTGTCCGCTACACACATTTTATTGTATGAGTATACTCTATACGAATACTAATGTATAAAATTGCTGAGATCCAAAAATAGTATAAGAATAATTTCAAGCTTAAGGTCAAAAACTTCAAGAGTATTAAAACTCAGGAAAAATCAGGCATTCCTATAGAAAACGTATGCACTTCTTGCCTAAAAAGTCTTTCTTTGAAAAATAAGTACACACAAACTCTATTAATTAGAAATTAAGCATCAAAGACACTAACACCATTGATAAATGAGCACTTAGTGGGATTTCTATGTATCAACAATATTAGCATCCTTGATATGTAATTCCTCTGATAAGATATTAATTTGGTGAGAATTCTTAAAGTCTTTACAATATACATACTTTGAATTGGGAATCTTTGTTGAAAAGACATGGGTCGTGGCTGATAAGTCGTGAATGTTTTGCATTATCAAGATATATGATGACCAGCAGTAGCTTCTTCAATGTGAATTTGCCAAGGGCTTCAACATATCCTAAGATATAGAGAAAAAGCTTTCCAAATGAGAGGATATCGTCAATGAAAATATCAATAGTAGTCAAATGCAGCCTTTAAGCATGGAAACAAGATATGATTACTAGATCAGTTAATGTCATACTAGCAAGAAGGGCGTTTTCTTTTTAGGCAATAGGAAAATTAAGCATTAAGATGACATTCTGAGTGACCAGAGAGAACACCGCCAGAGTTCAGGAAAAGTTCTAACTTTCCTCCGGCTGTAAAATCTTCGCCAAAAACTTTCCTCTTTTAAGACAATCAAAACTTGCCAATGTTATGGAACTCTGTATTGTGCATTTCTCGAAAATTTTTTACTGTAGAAGGCCTGTGCCTTTCACAGCTGATGTTGCATTAAGGACAATTTTGCTGAAACTGGACTGTTGGTACACATTACTAAACCTTCCTCAAATACGACATAGAAAGCAAAATCTTCCTCAGGCTCATAACTCGACTCTGAACACCGCACAGAAGCTTACAAGCCAAGTACTTTGAGCATTCTGTAAAAATCACTGGGCCTTGTTTTTGCAAATATTTGAAAAGAATATTGACAGTCTCTTAACAAAACTGTTACCTGGTTTAAAAAGTCCTGGTACGGAAGGATGAGAGTATTCCGCAGCAATGTCCGGATTCCCAAGAAGACGACGATGGATGAAACGCGATAAACCGGACGCATCATTATTGCTATTGACTGGTATAATTTCGCCGTATACAACCTGCAAGTTATATGAAGTTATTAGATAGAATCGAGATTAAGACATTCCAAGCTTTTAGATTCTCAAGTAGTCCACAAAGAACTTCGTGAAAAATGTATTTAAGAAACGAATGCACATTAATACGTCTATAATAAACAAACCTCAAGACCAATTCGAAGCCACAGCGGATTGAAGGATAGCAACAGATCAGCAATATGTTTTCGGACGCCTACAAAACAATGATTTAATAAGCTAACAGGAGCTTACATGTACAAAACTTATATAGAAAGAGATTTGCTAAAATCACAAAAAATAGAATTTTCTCAACTCAGTAGATAAGGTTATTAATGTCTATTAATCTTTGGACTTCGTATATAGCTCTGTTTGACATTTGGGCTTCAGAAATACGAATGCTTAACAATAACGCAAACTGGAAAGTTTTCGATAACATGCCACTTCCATATGAAGCGGAGATCTGTGTATCAAATACTTACCTAGGTCAGCGTCAACATGACGATCAACACGAATGGCCAGCCTTCCATGCTCTATTTCACGCTCGATCTTGTGAATAACAGAGGCGAACTGATCAGTTTGGTAAAGCATGCAAGCATCTCTGCGAAGCTTCGCCATCCGTCGTTTTGCCGCATACATTCTAAACGAGAGCATCTCTTTTGTTGGAGCAACTGGCTGATTCGAATCAGATTCCAAACAAACGGTACCTGGATTTCAAAAAGTGCTACAAATTAAGGAAACTGCCAAACGCATGTGTGAATAATGATGGAAAACATTGCCAGCAAACTCAACGAGCCTATCAGCTTCTGACTATGCTCTACTTAGCAAGCAACTTTGATAGACAGTAGATTCTTGAATTCAATCTGTCTTATCCCTCATGTATATAGTAAAGCCACAAATGTTAGAAAACAAGAGAAACGAAAACATATAGGAAAGAGTAGCAATATTACTGCATATATAAATATATAATAGAATACACAAGAAATAATTTAAAATCCAATAGAAAAACTTGAATCAAGAGCATCAAAAGTAGATGCTACTCATTGCTTCAAGAGTATCCCTTCTGTCGAGCCTAAGATTATTCTATCACAAATGTTCTAGTCCCAATGTATATTAACGTTGTGTGCCTTAGGAATTTAACTTATGGCTCTATTGCTCTAAATACATCTGTATTACACTGAGCTTCTGAAAATATGACGTGAATTTCTACCTCTAATGACGTCACTCCGTGTTTCAACATTATCATCTGGTGGGGTAAGTACATAGTTCAGCCAGTTTTTAAAACCTAAAAAAGATCGCTGTTATAAATAGACAGACAGGTAGAAATGGGAGGCCAGACAGACAGATACAAAAACAATCTAGGAAGGCAGGTAGATATCAAAGCTAAAATGAAACAGTAAAAAGAGAGAGAGAGAATCAGGTATATCTCGATTTTACTAACAAATTTTTGATGTTAGAATGCTTACAGATAATTCGAATATTTAAGTCTTCGATTAAACAACGTTACCTCTCTCTTGCTTCTCAATCCAACGTTCATCATAAAACATGTTCTTCGCAGCAAATGGCATAGGGTGTCGGGCTATCTTCTCTTGGGGCTTTATCAACTTCAGCTTCTTTATTGCAACTGTCGGTACCCCTGATTTACCGGTTGATATGGCTGCAAGATCAGTTTCATTAGATTTGCAAGAGGACATGATTAACTTTCCTGGCAATTACTCATATATTTTCATATATAGCAGTACATTGCAATTAGCTAAACTTAAAGTCTGGTTTGATACGCATAGCAAGTTTTATTGCTGGTAAATGTGAAAACTTAAGTTCGCAAACAACTTATTAGGGCTTTGCATATCGCAACTGCCAAGAAATAAAAATTCAGTGGAAATAACTAAACTTTTTGTACTGCAGAAGTTCAAAATTACAGCAAAAAACGGAAATATCTTTCTGCATATTGAAGGCTCGGATTTCATCGTATACTCATGAGAACATGAAATGTCTTATGACAGTGAAACGTTGGGCGTGAATATGTAATCAGAAGCAGATTCAACCTCATGTGATAGGGTGAATACCGCATCTGATTGACTACATACTTTATAATAATGATTTCTTTTTCCAACAGTTGGTCTAAATTAATATCTTCTTAGTACAATTGTAACTACCAACTGTAAATATGGAGCAAATATAAAAGGTCAAATATATAACAAATAATTAGGAGCAGAGTCAAGCTCATGTGATAGGGTGAATACCGCATCTGATTGGCTATATACTTTGGCCAGTAGTCGTCCATCTATTCTTTATTTTAAGACAAGTTAATTATTGAATTCTTCTGTTGTCAAAGCACAATAGTATTCTAACTATAACAGCAATTTTCAATGAAAATCAAACCTGTTTCATTTCTTCTTTTCTGAGGTAAACTGATCCCCTTAAACTTCGCATCAATAACATTTTTCTCTTTCTTTGGCTGTGCTTTCATCGACACTTTATTTTGCTTCGAACAAGGCATCTCTCCCTTCAAATTGTTATTCATGTACTTTGACTGGACTACTTTTAACTTCTCGGTCTTTTTGATGCCCTGTGGCTCCTTTATTCCACTAGACTTTAGGGTAGGAATCGCTTTTTTTGAAGTGCTTCTGCTAGCAAAAGATGATTTTTGCGCATTGTCTTCTAGGATTGAAGCAATGGGAAAAATTTTACCATGGTCTTTAACTCTCCCGACCTGTTCACCACCATCTATCAGATTTGTACCTACAACCTGCTTGCTGGCAGTAGCGTCCTTGTTTACAAGTTCTTTGTTGGAATTGTCAACAACTACAAGCTGATGCGGCATTTCATCAATGGCACTGGTTGCTTGTTCTGAAGAACTCTGACCACCTTCAGCTTGGGCTTCCTCTTTGCAGTTAAAAGACTCGACTGGTGAAGCAGTATTATCTCTGTTTTCAATGTTACATGTGTGAGAAGATTTGGAAGCAAAGTCGTGTAAACGTCCATTAGCACTGAGACCATTCATTTCGTTATTGCAGACAATTTCATCAGTTTTGTCTGGGAATTTCAAGGGCACCACACAGTCACCCACTGCGTCTCCACCCCATATACGTTTATCGGTTGGGAGTGGTGTTGCAGCATAAGTTTCGTTCGTCAGAGTTCTTGACTGACATGCCTTCGGAGTCTCAACGACGCAACTTGCCTCTTTCAATGGTTCTAGGTTAGGGCAGAACTTCTCTTCGCGAGCCACTGCAAAGCTGAAATCTTTAGATTCTCTAACTTCATTGATCCACGTTCCATTTTCATTTGGCATTGGAGTGCCTGTATCTGTTTCGTTAGTGAGTGTTTTTGATTCTGAACTGCATGCTTTAGGTGTTGCTAGAACGTCGTCCGATTCCCTTACGGGCTCTAAATTTGGATAGAACTTCTCCTCTCGAGTGATTGTAAACAGACTTGATGCCGCAGAATCAAACGTGAGAGATTCATCTTCATGGATTACTCTATGCTTGCCTGCTGTTGACATCTCCATGTTCAAAAATGTGTCCGTATTATCAAAACTTGGATAGGGTATAAATTCATGTTTTACCTTGCCGTTCAGAACTACTTGGCCAGGATGCAGCTCACGCTTATATGTAGATGACGTGAGACGCTCATACCCAATACACCATTTTATTGGTGAACTAGACAGGCGGATCTCACTCTCATGAAAAGTGCTCCCTGTCATACTTTGATCATCATCACCATTGCCATCACTGATTTTTCCCTCAAACGAGGTCGCCCCAAAACGCAGGCTTTTGGCATCAGCATTTTGCGTCTCCTCATCAGCAATAACTGCCTGGCTGGCGGGCTTCTCAACGCTAAATGTTGCCCTATTCACCTGATTATTAGCTGTTATAGAAATATTCTCTTTTTCATCACTGCACACTCCACTCCCATCTTTCTTATCTAGTGCAGGCTGCGCAACTGTAAAAGTTGATCTTCTTGATGGGGTATCTGGTGCTATATCAACCAAATGCTTAACATTTGGACTCTCATATCCCCTTCTTCTTTGCTCTTGAATCAACAATTCATTTTTCGCTTTGGTGTGCACTTTTCCTTGTTGGATATTCAAACGGTGACTTGGGTGCAAAACTCTTTTCGTAGGAATTTGCCGTGCCTAATAAGAAGGAATTGAAATCACATTGAGGCAAAACGCGTTCTAATCTAGTTTCATATCATCTTTATTGAAAAAGTATGAGTGATTGATGATTGATTGCTCTTCTAATCATACTAAATTACAAGTAACTTTGTGGGATCTTTCATTTTAGCAGTACAATTGCCAATCGCTTACACGTTTTTTATAACAATTAACAAGGATGTAAGAAACATGAGACTCAAATCAGGCAAAAATTAGGAAACATTTAAGAGACACAGGCAGGCTGAGCCTCAAACATAAACTTGAAAAATCTGTTTTTGCGAGAAAATTTTTAATTGAACTGGAAACAAAAAATACAAACAACATCCGTCTCTCAAATTTTTCCAACTAAAAGTTCAATTTCTCGTCTTATAGTTGCCTTGTTGCAATAGGAAATCTCAAGAATTTAAAGAAACACTTTAGGTTGGAATTGACAAAATATTGAGAAACGTCCAGGCTGAAGGGAGAAAGTTTAGGATTAATACTTTATAACCCAAGAAGCATAAGCAGAGTGCAAGTCAAACTAGACAAATGCAGTATCCTGTCTAGTTGCACAATTTGTTTAAGTCGAGAAAAAAGTATGCTCTTACTACTTCAAGAGATAATAGTCAAAATTCAACAGAGGATTAGTGATATTTCAAACAGGCGTACTGATGAACGTATATAACACCTTATATCAAATCTAGGAAACTTTCCTGAGTGAAATGATTAAAAACTAGCCGAATTGTGGAGAGGCTTCAACTATTGTTTTCGTATATAAATACAACAGGATTCAGGATTTAGGACACATGTTTAAAGTGACAGTGCGAATAAATGAGTGACTAAAGCGGGATTCGAACTTGTGACTCTCGATTTTATATTTTGAGTGCTCTACCGATGGCTCGATGGTTCTATCAATGGCTCAGTGGTAGAACACTCGATGTAAAAAGTCAATGGTTGCGAATTCGAATCCCGCATGATCACTCACTCTCTCGCTGCTTCACATTACAAATTCTGTTTTCCCTACTTTCAGAACTCTGTATGAGAGTACAGTTTCGCCATCTGATTATAGGCTACCTATGCACTTTGGATAGAGGGGAGACTGCCAGGAAGAGCCAATGGAACGTCATTACTAGCTAGTGGTGGACATGTGGTTGATTATTGGGGGGGGGGGCAACCAGATTACAAAATTTGAAGTGCAACTTCGAGGGAAATTTTTAGCAACCACTGCCTAAAAGTTCCATCCTTTTTTGCAATCAACATATATCTCGTCATTTCTTCGCAGTTATTTTACTGCCGGTGTGGCGGCCGATGTGATGGTTGACGATTTCTACCTTATTAGCAACCGATGTGAGCTGGGGTTGCAGCAACTCCTAAGTCTTGAGGCTCATTGGGGGCAGTCAGAAGTTTTCAAGAGACAGATTTTTAGGATCAATCGAAGTTAGTAGTTTAACAAGCAAACATTCCTTAGGTAATAAGCTATATGATGCCTCGTTCCGCTTTCTATTGATAATAGTCTTTTCTCTTATTTTATTCACATTTTGAAAAAGCTTTCATTCAAGCAGAATGTTTAAGAGTCTCAAACCACCACTGGTCTTATTGATCAATTTTTACTGCAGGTAAAATGTGAGTACTCAGTATGTCAGTATGCACTACAGTGAAGCTGTATGGATAACAGGCAAACTTGTGAGCCAACCAGCTAAAGTGAACAGGAAAAAGCTGGAATTCAAAATTTTCTTGGCTGGAAAAAAGTAGTGGGATGGCACTTACGAAAACAGATGAAAGCATAAGCAGTCTCTTCTGATAGGTCATCAAAGACAATTAACCAGTCTTGATAATGTATTGTCTTAATTTATGTTATATGCAAGTGAAGTGGTGTCTCATGCTTTATTTTGATTGGTTAATTATTTGAAATTCAGTCAACTGCCTTTAATCTCAGATGTAATTGTCTGTTTGCATTTTGGTATATAAAAAAGTGAAAGATTCATAATAAAGTATATTCTTATATAGGCAGCAAGTTCAAAGTTAATGCTATCATAGTAAAGCTATCAATATCACATTATTGAACTAGGAAGAGCAAATTTAGAGCAGTATATCCTTTATAAGGGAACTACTTGGAGCAGACCAAAAAATCTAAGGTACTTTTAATACTAAAGAGAAATCTCAAAAGAACATTTCACTGTAGATTATTTCTTACCACTGCAAATAACTGAGAATTAAGAAGCCAAATTTACATAAATTGTGTATAATCCTTGTAGCAAATGGCTGATATGTGGGTTTCCATTGACACTTGGAATGTCTGTAGTGCTTTGTCTCAACACTGAACAGTTACAACTGTTTATAGCACAAAATATAAAGCTAAAAGTAAGAAATTATTAGGGAAATTTTAGTACTAAATTGTGGTCAAAAGAGGTCCAAAATAAGGAACACTTAGAACTGCCCCTTGAGCTTTATTCCTTATTAGAAATACTTGTATATATCAGACAAGTAAATGGAGGCTCTGTGTACCAAATGCAGAGTCATTTTAATGATTTTGAAGATGTCTTGTAGCTAAGATTGTTCTAAGCACAGTGCTTTGAAGTAATCTCTAACTTTTCATATAGGAACTCTTCTGAGCAGTACAATAATGCAAGAGTACATTTATTTATTGAACTGGTCTGCTTCTCAAAAGTCTGAGGGCATATGTTCCTTTCTTCCTCCTACAAACCTCTGCATTAGTACACTCTTAAAAAAAGAAATAATATTTGGTTCTCAACTGAAGTGCTCTCCGTTTTAACCATAATATTCAAGATGGTCTGCAACTTTCAACATTTCCTTACAGATTTTTGAACATAAGGAAAGCTTGAAAAATTAATACTGCTAAATTGTGGTCGATAGTACAAGCAATACAGACATCACTTTTTGAATAGATAGAAAAGGGCATCATTTTGCAATATTGTATGTTCAAATCACTCAGAAATCGTCCATAGTGTGCAAAGAAGTTACGTAGGAATTTCCTTTTTACAGATGATGTGGATTAGAGAGATAATGATATTGAAAAAAATATCTACAAAAATTTGGCCTATCAGAAAGGAAAATCACTTAGGGTTACTAAAGGTTCATTTCTTATCTGCTAAGTAAATAAAATCAAAGATAATGCATCTGACTATTTCCATACCCTTTTTTTCTTCCCAGCATTGGGATCGTAGGCTGAAGATAGCAGTACCAACTGTAGCTTCTGACCACCGATCCATCTGAAAGTGACAAGATGCCTGGCATTTCCCGGACGAACTGGCTGCCATAAAATCTTTACTTCTACTTCTTCTCCTGGTTGAAGGTATAATTGCTGGTCTGGATGGAGACCTTCAATGGCAAAGCCTAGCTCTGGATCAGGAAATTTTTCAAGTACAATCGATTCAACCTCTTCTCCAGGGTTGAAGATCTTCAGCACCTTCACTTTAGTTACTCCAATTTTAACATTGTCAAAACAAATTCTAGGTGGCTTGACAAAGCATGCAAGCTGAAGAACAGGGTCTGGAGATCCAGGAACATCAATAGTCTTGGAAAGTATATCAAGATTTTTTGGGACTTCCCATTTCAGCCTATCAGTTTTACGTAGGGCATCAGTACCCATGTTTGCACACCTACCGTTTCATGAAACGGCCTATGTATAAGCGCACACCAGAAAGAAACAGCTCTCAGAAATAACAATCGATATCTACCGTCACCAGGACTAACTCTCTGCTTTCCTTTGATGTACCTTTCTTGAGCCAAGATCCGTGGACGTAAAACTCTAAAATCATAAGATAAAAGTTACCTTGCAACGCCAGGCCACGACATGCAACGACTTAATTTGAAAAACGGTACTTAGAACGATCGGCCAATCAGCAGCGAAGAATCTATTAGCCAACCAGTAACGACCACATTACAGTTGAACCAATGGGGACACAGATTTCAGGTATGCAGTAGGTCTTGAAAGCCAAACAAATCTAAATCTACCGCAAGCGCCCTAATAACCCCCCCCCCTAGGACACTAAGTAAATTTTCCACCTTCTAAATGGAGGGTTTAAAAGAGAGGGGGCATGTAGAACCATCAATATGAATATGCCATGTAGTGTGTTACTCTTGAGTCCCAATAAACGGGAGGGGGGTGGGAATAACTGTGGGCTGGTAATGTTCTGAAAGTAATAATTGGGGGGTTGGAAAACATAATCCATGGATGTTCCAAAGAAAAACTTAGGAAGACTGACTACTCAAATATTATCAGTAGCTACACTTGTAGTGTGAGTGATTATTCAATAAATTTCTATTTAGTCTCTAGGTAAATGAAAATTTTCCTTGCAAAAAACAAAACGTTACTGAAAAATCTTCAAATTAAGTAAATGTGGGGGTTGGAATTAGCCCGGGGGGCTGGAAAAAATTTCAAACATTAACAATAGAGGGAGAGACGATTATTCGGTACTCAAGAGTAAACATTGATTCTCTATTACGCGACTATTTATGGCTATACATTTGCATATTATTTCATATCACTTCTGGTACACGGCATAGGGGGCAAAAAGGGAGGGTACATCTTGCAAAAATTATGATTTGAAGGGCATGTCGTATTGGTAGGATAAAAGGGAGGCATAATAGAGCTTTTAGTAATAGTTTTATGGTATTTGAAAAGCATTGGATGCACTACCTCGGCATTTCAGGGTTCATAATTAGTGAAGTATACGCATATTTGTTATACTAGCGAAATGCAATGTTTATTAAACAGTCCAAAATAATTATCATTGTAAAATTGACACTAGAAATCTGGATGAGATTCTACACCTTGGAAGCAGTGGTATCGTGCGTATGTGAAGAGGCATAGCTAAACTTAACCGGCATGAACGAAGCTAGTCTGTTCTACTTTTAACCAAGCAAGCTCGATACTTTACCTTTTTCACAGAACTACTCTAATCAACAGTCAACTCTTAAAGGAAGCAAATCTCATTCCGATTACGTGCCGCCACAACGTGGGATTTTTCTATTCATAATAAATTTCCTATATATATATATATGCCATAAAAATCTATGGATGGAACAACACTAAGTCTATAAAATACACTTTTGACTACAAAATTCAATACTCAAAACTACGACAAAATACATAAATTTGAATATTTAACAAAATAACCAGGCACGCACTCCAATCAACATAAAATACACATTGAAACTCTGAAGATATAACGTGAAGAGCTGAAATTGAGCATATATCTTTCAAACAGCCAATTGAACAATTATATGCTGCCATATAAGATTAATAAGAAACAAACTATACTCTCGAACTGAAAAGCAACTTTACATCCGGTTATAGCCATTTCAAAAGCAAAATGCAACCAAATTCAACTCTGTCGAAAAAAGGACAAGAGGTGATTCTAAGAAACAAATTTCATATTCTGTGATCCTTTACACACAAGTGCTTGAGTCTCTATCAAAATATATCACGCCTTGAAAGAGAGCCCTTACCTGCTCAGGCCTTCATAAATATGCAATTATAATAGTATAAATAACGAATAATGGTTACTGAAAATGTAATGATTATTTAAGATAATGAGAATAACTAGAGATAAGTGTAACGAAATAAAGATACTTCTCTCAACCAAAACAAGTACACACACTTTGGAAAGATTGCAGCCGGAGAGTAGGTAACAAAACAAGACAGGCAAAGATCAGCGTTTGCAGTATCTTTGCCCTAGTCAAAGTACGGCCCTCACTTCCTAAATAAGAAACATCCTTTCTTGAGGTCCTACACATATTCTACATCACCTACATTTAAATTATGTATCAAATTGTATGTACTTAACTGTGAACAGTTTGAATCAAAGATTCCGTCTTGTCAAAGGCATTGCTTACAGAAGTAGCTAAAAAGCACAGCCCCCTTGTTAACCATTTAGGATGGTACCCCTACCCAAATCAAATCCTCTAAGCATAGGCCTCTTAAGCTACGGCTAAACGCTGCCAATATTTCAACCAACAAAGTCCTATAATGTTGACGGTCGCTCGTTGGTAGTATTTAGCCGCCATAGTGGGAGCTGCTAAGCATTTCTGGATGATGTCGGATGAAGTTTGACTTCGATCAAATGTTGGGAAGATGGAATTAACGCTTGTGATCTTACAGGTGATGTTGGCTGACGTGGGGGGCGTTTATCCAAGTCACCCAACAAAATCGGACTGGATTGTTCCTAAAATATCAGAAGGATATGCATACCTAGTGTGTTCATAGGACGATGTTAGAGCAAATTTCTGTGCTCGTCTACCCACCCTAGGCCAACATGTCAGCGAGTAATGTTGGGTGTTGTTGGACGAAATGTTGGGAGCATTTGGCAGTAGCTCTACAATTTACCAGCATGCAATACCAAGGTAAAAACAACCCACATAAAAATAAACAACCCACATACAAATACGCTCAAGTGACTACATTACAATACAATGACAACAAAAACATTCGTTCTCCAAAAATGTCTCATTCACGGTATGTCCTGTCATTGGCAACCGTTTAAGTCGCCGAGAATGATGCAGAAGTCGATTTCTTTTCGTATGAGTCCGGCTGTCTTGGCTAAAATCCGAGGCTGTATCGGGAATGTCACTTTCACGACATTCCTCTGCCATACTATAGTACTCGTCAGCGAGGCTTGGTTCGCTGATTGTCCTATGCAACTCAGACCAGTCACTTGACAAGTCGCAACTTCGCTCTGATTGACTCAAACTGCCAGAATCACGCAGATATTTATGAATATTATATAAGTCAATATCTACATAGCTCCCACTACTTGTATCATCTTCTGCTAGGGAAAAAGATGTTACTGAGATATCCGATAAGTCAGCTAGATAATCCTCCCCAATACGATATACAGGCGTGCAGATATCCGACTCGCTATTACTCTTCATATGAATCAGACACAGATCCTCGCCTGACACTGCACAATCGCAACGGACTCTTGTCGTTTTGTGGTCATTCCACGTGTTACCACGGCGCTTCTTTTTCTTGCGTCGTTTTAAAAATATAGGAAATTTCGTTATATTGCTGGTTGTTTTTAACCGGCCATTATCAAACGACCGTCTTTTAAAATTTGGTCTCAGCTGGTCATTCTCCGAGTCGCTATAGTTACTACCCTCTTCAACTTGAACATCATTAAATAACAGAGGGTCTGATTTCGGGGTATTGTCAAGGGAATTCCACGACGTGGAAGTGCTTGAGTTAATTTTGCCGTTTGGAATATCCATACCAACGCGCCTATTTCTTGAAACAGCACCTTTGGAGCTATCACAGTCATTTTTTAGATCCTCTCGAGAGATCGGCAATGGATCAATGAAACTTGTCTCCATTTCCACTGGGTTGTCAACGTCTACGATACAGATAAAACAAAACGGTTATCGATGCAGGATGACAAAGTAAATGTACCAGGGCATCTTTCACGCTGTCACTACAGAGCCAATGGCCCCCGTAGATCCTATTCCTTGCCCAGTAAAGAAAGCAAATCGAAAGTTTTGAATGAGCACAGGAGCAAGGACCTATTGAGTAGATTGTCTTTGGGTATACAGACTGAGCTTGGCTGCAAATGCAACGGGACCATTGGATGGGTTTGGCCAGCTACTCAACTTTCCTTAAAAGATACTGTGGAATATACCATCAAAGAGGTAAGACATAAACGAAAATTATGACTCTAAAAAAGTTCAAACTCTTAAACCTGACGACCAAATCACTATCTGTGCTGTAATCTGATGAGCGCCCCTTATCCAATGGACGCCCCTTTCAAAGAGTAAAAATCAACTGATCACTCCAAACACTTATTGAAGAGAACAGCTTTCAGCATCCTATATCCCCAACAAGTTTCAACAACGATGCATCCCGCTATTCACAAGACAGAAATTTTCCAAACAACAAACAAAAATCGATAACAGGGCTGCTGCAGTTCTGAAACTAGCACGATCTTGTGCATATGGAATATAGAGAGAGTCCCATACCTGGCAATGATGAGCCTGCACCAGTAGCCTCGTCTGTGTTAGCTACGGTGTCGGCCTCATCCTCAATATCGTTTTTTGATAAAGTTCCATCCTGGCCTTGGATTTCCCCTTTATTGTTCTCTTCGTCAAGTTGTTCATCAGTTGTCTTGCTACTGCCATACCTACTCCCAATCCATGAACTGAAGTAAATAAAACTGTGTTTAAATGGCACATATTCTTGAATGGTTTCCAGCATTTGCATCTCTACGATCAAAACACAAGAAACAATGAATTACAGCCAACAGTAACAAAAATGTTAGTGAATTTTCCGAGAAATACATCAACTCCATAGACAGCGACGGCAATACATTGCTGTAGGTCACTGGCAGAAAGCATAAATCTTCAAAATGAAAACAATGAAAGAATTTAAAAAATTAAACCAATTTAACTACATTGACAAATGAATTGACCGCGCACACAATTGAACCTCTATTTGTAATTTGAATTGATATAAACTCAAGCTGGTTAAATCATTTTCGCTTTGAATGGCATCCGATTCCTCAAAAAAATTTCTTATACACACACTTAGCTCCCGGCGAATTAAAACAACTGATGCGGGTTAATAACAATAAAAGCCGCAAACACACATCTCAAAAGACTTTCAGAGGCTCAAAGAAATTCCATAATTGAGCATATGAGCAATGCTTTGTGCTCAAATACAGCAACCATTTAAGTACGGTATCAACATTCCTTTCCTGATGGTTCAGATTCCAGTTCCCAGTTGCTATAACTTTTCATTTTCCTATAAGAGCAGACTGTTCAACAGATCAAATATGTCATGGACAAAAACAAGTCCAAAAATTGACAGGTATAAACTGTTGAGTCGTTAACACAAGAAAGAAGACCAGCCTTCACTCATTGAGACTTGTTAGTCTTGCTACGTAATTCTTGATAGCTATGGCGGTTACAAGATGAAGATGAAGATATATATTTATATTTATATATATATATATATATATATATATATATATATATATATATATATATATATATATATATATATATATATATATATATATATATATATATATATATATATATATATATATATATATATATATATATAATAAGTCAAAGCCGCACTAACTTAGTATATAAATAAAATATAGAGAATTCAAAAATATACTTTCTTCTTTTGTAAACGTTTCGATATATTATCTTCATCAGTATCTTCATCAGTACTGATGAAGATAATATATCGAAACATTTACAAAAGAAGAAAGTATATTTTTGAATTCTATATATATATATATATATATATATATATATATATATATATATATATATATATATATATATATATATATATATATATATATATATATATATATATATATATATATGTATATGTATATGTATATGTATATGTTTATATATAACAAGCCACTGCGGTCTAGTGGTTAAGACGCTTGCCCGGAATGCAAGAAACCCTGGTTCGATCCCTGGAGGTGGCAAATTTCAACTTTCTCCTGATTTGTCTGAGCGTTATATCAACCTTTCTGTTTGCACCGAAAAAGGAGAAATCCTGGTTACCCGTGAGCTACTGATTGCATATATACGCATATATAGTCAAGCGCTCTAACCACTTGGCCACTCGCCCAGTATATATACATATACATACATATATATATTATATATATATATATATATATATATATATATATATATATATATATATATATATATATATATATATATATATATATATATATAATATATATATTATATATATATATATATATGTGTGTGTGTGTGTGTGTGTGTGTGTGTGTGTGTGTGTGTGTGTGTGTGTGTGTGTGTGTGTGTGTGTGTGTGTGTGTGTGTGTGTGTGTGTGTGTGTGTGTGTGTGTGCATGCTGCACTAAAATAAAGCATATACAGGGGCCCATTGATACTTTTGAAGTGTTTAAACAACTTTTCCCTGAATTCTCCTAATGCACTTTAGGCAAAATATCATCTGTCACATAACTTAAATGTCATCTAAGATTCACATCTGCCATATCTACTTCTAAAGTACATTTTTTACAAATAACATCTTCTCACATAAACATCTACCACCATTAACTGCATCTCTCTACCAAATGGCAAAAATTTGATGCCACTAGGAGAAAGACTTTACTTAGAATTAGAACTGTAGGAGGAGGTGTTCACTTTGACTCCTTGACTTTGACTGTTTTATATGATATTCACCATTTTAGTGCCAATTAGGATTGCGAAAATGTGGCAGAAATAAGGACCTGGTAATAAAACAAAACCATGAACTAGGCCTACAAATAAACAAATGAGTTATAAGTTCTTCTGAAAAAATGAAGCCAGACTACAAATTGATTGATACAGGAAATGACCTAATGAAGAAAGAATTAACACCAAAATTTCTACTGTAGAAAAACCTGAATACTATATACTTGAAAGATCATAGTATGGACTATGCTCTCAGGAAGCATCTATATGAGACAAGCATATCATTGTTCCATGCATATGTTACATATGAAGTAATTGAAGTTAACTTGTTATTGTTCAATCCTGGGCAATAATAAATGAGTATGATGATGAATTCCTTTGACATCTACTACATACACTGGCATTGTGCTGCCAAATAAAAAGTGAGGGGCTACATATTTCTATATAGGTACTTGGTGTGCTGAGAGATAAACCTGAGCGCAACAACATATTACAAGGTACTTGACAGAAACATCAAATTTATATTTCTGATCAATTAACAATCACATATGTGAAAAGGTGCCAGAGTATGTGAGATTTACTGATAAAAAAATACAGGCCCTTCTACAGTGATGCTCATACAGCTATGAATAATTGAAGTAAACCATGATAAGTCAGTACTGATGTCCTTAAAAGATCATGAATAAATAAATACAAGATACTACTGGGAAATGCTACAAACTAAGAACAAATGCACTATAAAAAGACTAACATGTTTAAAATGCTTAACAGAAATACTATAAATGTGGCTAACATTATTTCCACATCAAAATTTCACAACTTTTGGGGATCAAATGGGCACCAAATAAGTCAAGTATTACAAATAAGCATAATCAGCACTGTTTCATTTTATCTGCAGTTTATATGTATATTTCATACTCTTTGGAATTCAGAACAAATTAACTCTTGCAGTGAGAACCACTCACAATTAGAAACCTGTTATTTAGTTGCAAAATATAGGCAAAAACTCTTGCAGAGATCAGTGTTGGAGGGGCTAACATTCAACATTGTAAGCAGTTCTACAGACAACACTTTCTTGGAAGTACCTATAATATCAAATAGAAGAATGGAACATTGAGTAACAGATTATAAGAACGGACAAGTCCCAAAAAGGAGCTATACATGGATACATATATTTCACAATGCACTTCATAATAGTCATGTGACATGTAAGTAACAGTCGATATTGACAGAGATTTCAAGTTGCTTGCGCTTGAGTTGATGATGACGCATGCAATTCTTTACAACTGCGCATAACTTTCTTAGCACAAGAAAGCACACATTTATCGACAAAGGCAAAGGGAACATAATAACTCGCCTAACAAATGCACACCACAGTATGAATTTAGCCAGAATACATGAGCTCTAAACTGATTGATCTTTCTTTTACATATGATGTGTCAAGAACCACATCTAAGGTGTCAACTAATTTCACTAAAGAGAAAAGCACCTTGAACTAACGAACTTGCCGTTAAACTTCGATTATGAATGCTTTCGTCCACATCTCTGTGATGTGAACCAAATACCTAACATTACTCACTGAAATTTGAATTGGAAAGATATTTTCCTCAGTTACTTCTTTGCCTCTCTGTTATAACGTATGTGCCTAAAATGTTAGCTTTCGATAATGGCTAAGAGGGGCGTGGCAAGCATAACAATGAGCTAGCAATTTGATAAGCAATCGAATTACATTCGAGCATTAAATACAGGAATATTATCAGAAAAGACGCGACAACAAGACTAGTTGTATCCGCTGAAAGTCTTCTTCTACTATGATAAACAAACGGCCAAACTACTTATCGAAGTACTTCGATAATGAATAATTACGTTTGGAAACGAAACAGCGATAATACGGCCGAAAAGGTAGCATTGGTGGATGTTGAGAATCAGCTCGGTAGACCTATGCCGTAGTATCTTTGAAATGGTGAATTTAACTTAAGGAATGTTGCATTTGCAATAGTTTACAAATCTACAAATTACTGGAGATAGCCTAATAATACACATGGGAGAGTACACGATTAATGTGGAACACCCACTGTGTAATGTTATAGTCATGCAGATACAAAACATCATTTGGATAGCCACAGATTGGATAGGTACCGCACCGGCTAGCGATAAGACGTTGACTAGAAGAAACAGTATCAAACAGCAGTTTAGCTTTAGGCCTATATTTCGGCCCGCCCAAGCATTCAAGCACTACAAGTGCAATAGTCCATATCATCGATTGTGTTCGATCACATATTCAAAAGATACTTCAAATGATCCTACCTTCATCTGTACTCAATGTCCAACGTTATCATTTCCTTAGTTGTAAGACTCAACTGTGTCCTGGCGGATAAATCGCAGTTGAAGTTGAACAAGAATTCCCCTTATTAGTGTTTTCATAAGAGTCACGTGCCGATGTTGTCATAAAGTCTTGCGTAATGTGATTGGAGGAGCGCTCCCGCACTATTTCTTCAAACAACTACACACTATGTAAATAAAAATATCTAATTTTCTGCTGAGCCTTAAAGTTGTTTATTTTGAGCCCAAGGTTATTCTTAAATGTCAGCAATCTTAAGCATTAATTCTCATATGAAATATAAAAAGTGTATAACGGGCATTCTGAAGAGTTTGCTGAGTCACGTCATGGCTCCCAGCCAGCATCAATGAAACTAACCAAAAGGTCTAAGACTTGAAGCTTGTGCTTTGCATTATTTTTAAATAATTCTTAAAGTTAAAAGATTTTGAGCCTTGATAATCTAATGGAGTGACTATAAATGCTCACAGATGTGTACAAACGAACACAGGAGTTCATTTCATTTTTCCTTTTCATTTCATAAAGCAAAGCAGTAGCCCCTTCAGCCTTATTGTTTTCAAAGAACCTATCACCTAAAATCTATTAAATACCTACTGATACCACAATAGTTCAGAGTTCTTTATATTAATACTTTTATATATATTGAAGCGGTTCTCATTTGATTTTGTTCCAACTTATATTTATTAGTAATAATCAGAAGTATGAAATTCTTCGGTTAGTTTGTTAGCTATTCTGGACATAGTTTTTGCATATAAACTATCGTTGACCAACTGTTTCATAAATAATTAAATGCCAGGAGATCAAACAACCTAATACAAAAATTTACTACCTTTATTACTTACAAACTCCGCAGTTGCAGCTTTCGCCAATGCGAGTTTCTTAATATCTCGTAGGAGAGTAAACTACTCTGTTGTTTAATTTGTAACTTTCTCTCAAAGTTTGTATGATAGACTGTCAAAATTAAATAAACTCAATCAACCGACCTGAACATTTATCTATTCTGCATTTAAGATTTTGTTCGTGTCCGTATATTTGGCTAAGTTTATTATCGAGGCTGTAAAAAACTAATTAAACTCAAAAATCGCATGAGCTAAAGATAAAAGAAATAAGAGTAAAAAAAGAGAAGAACTCTACGTGTTGTTTTGAAATTGCAACTATATTGGTGATGTTCGCTATGAAAAGTTTTTTGATAAGCATAAGGGCAAGTATATACAGAACAGTGGATAATGCCATGCGGTGAGATTCTCGTTTTCAGTGCAATAACTTTGATTGTGAACTTAAAGAAATTGACCATACACCATTTGGCACTTAACAGCATAAAAATTTTACAAAAAAATTTACATAATTTGGGAAATATTTCTTGAATCTTTGCTGATTAGATACCCTTGCGCCATTCACCTATTGACAACTGCCATTGTATTCGCAGGGAGATCTCAATTCACGACCATCTGCTTTAAGTTGAACGAATTGTACAAAGTACAACTACCTAGATATGATTGTGTACAAAATAATCCTAAGGAAAGCTGCAGCTATATTGACGTCAACAACCAGTGTTTCAATGGGGCAGAGGTGCCACCAAACTAAGGCCCATGATAGCATTCCATCAAGTCTGCTGACGGTACTTTTTCTCTGTTCCCTTTGGTTCTGGTTTTTCGCAGTCATCTACATTTCATGTTATTGTACCTTTTCCTTTTTCTTTCTGGTTCTACATCCTTTTTTCAGAGCATTTGTTTTGGCTTGCAACTATTCAGCAGAGAGATTATGCAGCCAGCACTGGTCAATCTTCTAGTTTTCTGATCCGCTGTAAAACGAAGTTTGGTGACCCCTTCACAAGGGAAAAAGGACAGCATGGAGCACTTACAGGCAATGTGATGCACCTCATTAAAGATCTGACTAGACTTCGTCAGTTTAACATTCGCTCTGTATTGTTGTGCTTTACTACCAATGATCTACAAAAACTCTTTTGCTACACTTCGCCCTTAATCTTTTCGGTGCCAGTACTCGCAGACAACCCGTTAAAAGGCTTCAATTAAACAAAACAAGCTACATATTGGGAATTGTAACTCGTGTTTTCCCATCAGGCACCTAAAATGCAAGCATACCACCGCAATATCCTCTGGTTCTTGTTCAAAATCCGGGGGAAGAACTGGGACGGGTCACAAAGTACTGTACAAAAGGTATCATCAAGCATTCTAGAAACGATAACTCGTGGGTGAAATTGTGTCAATTAAATTACCAACTATAATTCAATGTATAGATAATATAAAACATGAGGTATTTCTACTTTAGTACATTGGTAAACAAAGATCATTATAAACACCAATTTCAAAGTCAAAATACAGCTTCTACTCTATAAAGGCAGTTACAAGTAACGGCTGTGTTAATTCGAGTTGGTTACAGGCATGCTGCCAAAATATGTACATAGCGAAGCTCCTACATAAAAAGAGAGCATGGTGATGGGGAACTAAGGGTGTCAGTAGGATAAATGAAGGCCTGAAATAACTGCAGACAGGATGGAGAAAGTGGGAAACGCATTTGAAATCACTGGCCAACCCTCACTACATTCCGAAGATAGTTACTTAACATAGCCATTAAGACATTGCTCTTCAAATTTTTAATTGACAAAAGATAACAAGATATCCAACGAATGTGACGATAAGAAAGAAACAAGAGCAAAACAATCTGATCAACATTTCACTTGAAGATATCACCATGCATTCCGAGACGAAGGTCCTAATTCTAATTTACCGTAGAACGTTAGCAGCTCATAAAGGGCTTTCAACCGCTAGCCTCTCTGGTCTCTCCAGGGCAAGCCATTCCGGGTAAGGTTCCACATCCAATACTTCACTGGCTATGGACACTGTGACACGATGTACTGATAAAGCATCGAAGTTTGCAAGAAAAGCTCTCAACTAAACCTCTCTCTAACACAATCATCGGCATTCATAAAGTGCGTCAATAACCAGGTGAGGGACATAATGAATCAACGTTCAGGTACCAACGTTCTGTATTCAAGAGACATGCTATTCTGATGGCGGGTGGCTTGAGTGCAAGGTTCCTGATACACTTTATTGTCCTAGGACACTACTGCGTTCCATCCATTCCAGATTGTGGGCGGTGTGGTTAATAATCCATTATTGTGATGTGAACTGTGCTAGCACCAGTCAGCAGTGTAATAGAAATCGCCAAATAATGCCTGAAAAAGTAACCACGTCAAAATATGCAAACTGAGAAATGAAACTCAATGAAGACGAACATGTCGAAGTATGTCGAAATGCCCATTAATATGTCAACCTTATCTCTCTTCTCAGTCAATACTATTTTAACATTCATTCCATGCATTCCACCATCGACATCAACGTTGTTACGATTACTGCAATATACATATATCTCGCAATGATACAATAAAGGTATACCTGCTCTGCATCTGATATTTCTGATTTCTCTTTAGCAGGCGTTAAAACTGGCTTCTCTGAGGTAAATTCTTCGTCAAAGTTACTAACATCTTCTGCATGTTTCTATAATTATTATTTGGAAAAGAAACATGAGTCATAGACGAAAACTAAGCTCTTACATTTCAACAATAAGGAAAAAGTCAAGTTGCTGCCATGATGGACTGATAAAAAGAGGCCCGTAAGCCATTGAGTGGCGGAATATGAATATTTCAAGTGCAAGGTAATCAAACACAATTTCCTCTACATATCCGGATCTAATATAATTCAGATATCCTATCCTTTGATCTCTGACGTGATGCAAATATGACGTAAAAGACACAATCTACATATGAAGTATACACTTAATACACTCATGAAATGTCGGATATGTTCAGCATTTATATTGACAATTTATCCATTGCATACGACTCCTGAGCTATATTCCTCTGTATTTGAGGATGTCTGCCGGCCCTTCGATATTTGGTATATGTCCTTCATGTGACACAGGAAACACCGTCTTTTCTCTACAGCCCAAATACTACACTTGATCAAGCTCAGCTTCAGCCCCCCTCCCCCACTTTCTGCCAGCTAGCGATTGCTCCAGCCCGTATCAAGTAATTTTATTGTGTAAAGTCCCTCATTTCTATACCATAGTTTATTTTGAGCTTCCCGCTTTCTAAATGGCAGTGTCGTGCCTGTTCATGGCGATCAAATGCCTAATAAAAGTCACTGAAAAAGTACTAAATACGAACTGTAAATGGTTACTTCCCAGAAAAATAACTTACTACTTTTGGCTTAAATGGCGGTTTAACTCGTCTGCTCAACAGATCATCCCATCTTACATCCTAGGATAAAACAGATACTAATCAGTATTGATAAAGAACTGCTGTGTTCAAACAAAGCGTACAAAAGACTAGAGGGATCAAGTTTGGGTGATAAGAGACGCTAGACATCTTAACAAATTGATAAACTTTACGCGATAGCAGAGCAAGGGAGACAGCTGAGAGCACCACATTAATTGTAGCAATTGCAATTAACTTTCTGAAGACAACTGGTGGAATCCAGATGGGCAAGCATGAGAAATAAATATGTAGCCATAGCTTTAAATGTACGATAGTAAAGAGTTAGACGGTGAGAATAGCCTACTGTTAGGATAACATGGCTGTTGACGACAATATCACGCTATGCCAATACGTCCCTCCCCCCCCCCCCCGAAACTAGGCATCAAACGTAAACTGTGCCCGAAAGGAGCGCTAAATAGAAAAGAAAATTCAAAATAACCACAACAAATCTAGATACATATTGAGTAAAGACTCATAACCCCATTTTTTCATTCATAATTTCAACAAAACATGAACAGAATGAGACGGATCTGCAGGAAGATAAAGTTCACGCTTGTCTTGCACATGGGGATATCTCTATGGCTATATTTGGCTGGCTATATTTCTTAGATACAAAAAAGTAATAAACACGAAAATTACCAAAAATGACTCTAAGTTTGCATTTTCACAGATATAAAACTAAATATACTATGAAAGGCTAAAGTCTAAATGTAAAAACAATTAAATCCGCAAATATAAAATACGAAAAGGAAAGAGGAGTTTGTGAGAGAAAAGGGCATACGATCAATGACAGAAGGATAAATACAAACTACGGAGGCCCATGCTGAGAATCTCAGTCCAGAAATAGGTTCAGACCGACGGTCATTAGCTTAATGGAAAGAGATTAAGCTATTTTTACTTACTTTGAAAAATGGCTGTTTCTTGATATCTTCAGCATCACGTGGACTTGAACCTAACCTTCTATCTGGATTTTTCCGTAATAGCTGAAAGGTAATAGTGGGGTGATTTGTATAATGTACTATAACTAAGCTGGGAAAGCTGTGGAGAGTGAGTATCTATCCATAGCTCGATGAGTGTCTTAGAGCACCAACCTCCCCAATAGGAGACAAGTGCTCTTTCCACTTATGCACATACCCAGAAAATTTATCGGTGGTTTGCATTACAAAGGAAATACATTCTGTAGATGACAAGTCACAGAAAATGCATTAATAAAAGGTAGTTTTCAAGGACTGCAGTTGTCCTTAGTACACTCGTCAAGCACCCTGTAACACAATGATCTGCCATACGACCAAAACACAAATGTCCACTACTTCTATCAAAATTTAAAGAATGAGAAAAGAGCCAAATGGCCCAAAGGATTGGCATTGCCAACCATAAAGCTAACGCAACTTGTTAAATACTTCATTAAGGAGATAGAAGCTTACTACCTTTAGACTCAGTATATTCGCCCGGAAAATTATTCAGCCTACCGAACCAAAGTCCGGGATGTGTCCATTTATACTATATACATACACATATATACATATATATATATATGTATATATATATATATATATATATATATATATATATATATATATATATATATATATATATATATATATATATATATATATATATATATATATATATATATATATATATATATATATAAACATACACATAATCTAGAAAGAATTTGTCAAGAACTTACCCTTCGCATTAACGCTATTGCTTCGTTTGATAGGAATCTCGGATACCTCACTTCATCGTTGACAATACTATCAAATACTTCTTCCTCATCATCACCAGGGAAGGGAGACTAAAGAATGTATTGGCAATTGTTACCAAGATGTCTGTACATAACTAGTTGTCATAGTAACAAATCTATACAACTATATTTGAGTCTTACGACCACACTCAAGACAATAAACCGTCAGCCAGAGACTGAATAATCGAAAGTGTGGTAGAAGATACAGTGGTATTTTACAATATGAGTAATACAGATTCAAGGGAAAAACCAATAACAGTTCATCAATGATGACTAAATACAGATCTGCAGTTGCAAAGGCAGCTCTATTTCCATTGGTATGCTGAGCACAACAGCAACTCTATAGGATTAAAAGGTGTAAAAATTGACATGTTTTAATAGGCATAGTAAAGAAGCTGAAGAGCATTTACCTCTCCTACCAACATTTCAAAAATAAGTACACCAAGTCCCCACCAATCAACTGCTCGAGTATAGGATGTTTCTGTTAAGACCTAAAAATTGAATACCAACTGAATTCAGTTGAAAACTTTTTGCACTGTTTCCTGTTGCATTAAGAGGTTGCAATGGAGAAAAGATAGACACACACTTCGTGCTGTTCAATCCATACAACACAGGTTGCATAAGTAAGAGGAAGCAAAATTTGGCATGACTTAATTTAGAAAGCTTAAATCAAATTAAGAGAGGGAAAAGTATACGTTCTGTCTTCAACATGTTCCAAGTCAACTTGTGAGATATTGTTGACAAAAGTTAAAAGTACCAACGAACACGAAAGACGCTAACAAACGTAACTGAGCTGATACAAAAATTTACTAATAAAACAAACCAATCAGATGTCAAACAACTGTTTATAGATAGCTTCATGTTATTTACCTCGGGAGCCAAAAACTCTGGTGTTCCACAGAATGTACCTGTACGCTGGCCATATCCCATTCCTTCCTTACAAAGTCCAAAATCAGCAATTTTTACAAATCCTTCGCTATCCAGTAATAGATTATCTAACTTCAAATCCCTGCAACCAAGAATACTTAACATCAATAATCTTATCCAGCTGAATAGTATCCAAATTCAATGTGTAGCGTCGGTGCACTGATGAGTACAGAGTCCAGAATGATTTCCGACCTTCCCCCGGTTGTCAAATCTTTATCATACACAATACTCTTTTAAGAAAATCAAAACTAGCCACAGTTCTTGAACTCTACATTGCGTATGTCTCGAAAAATTGTACTGTAGAAGGGCTATGCCTTTCACAGTCGATGTCACGTTAATTGAAAACTTGGTTGAAACTGGATTGTTGATAAAACTTCCTAAACCTTCCTCAAATGTAACATAAAACACAAAATCCAAGCCACACAGCCGTGAAGCCACGACTTTTTCTGGACTCTGAGTGAGTAAATTGAAAATTCAAGCGTATATTAATATGGAGCACGTACCTGTATACTATATCATGATTATGTAGAAATTGCAGGCCTAGCACAACACAACCAGCATAAAACCTAAACAAAGCAAAAAATATGAATATACGAAAATCAATTGCTACAAGCATAAGGGAGCAAAAGCCAAAATATTCTGAGGATTAATATAGGGAAAATGCAATAGGATTTTGACTTGAGAGAAGCGGATGAAACCTATAAGTGGTGTCACAAAATGTTAACACAATCAGGAAAACCACAACAAGTGATTAAGTTATAGTATATAGCCTGTAGACTATCGCATTGTAGAAACGAAATCAGTTAACACTTACACAGTCCTTGGTTCAGAAAATACATCAGCATGTATATGCATCATAAGGTCACCTCCCGACGCGTATTCCATTATAAAACAAACGTGCTCCTACGATACAAGATGCATATGCAATATTAACAAAATATACGCCCCCTATAGGGTAATATGCACTCAACACACAAGGAAATCAACAACTAGGGGAAGCAAAACATTCTCTAAGTCAAGCATTCAACGTCGCATTTAGCTCTCTTTTATAAGAGCACTATGGCTCGACCTGCCAAGAATGTTGACAGCAAACAACTTGAGAGGGTGACTAGGCTAAGTTGAAAAATTACAAAAAAACTATACAGGAAAATACACCCAGCCTATCAATCCCACAATTAATATTTCGCACAAAACTGCTACTTACACACTTGCAGTAAAATGTATAGTATGTATCTTATAGAAGAATCATTGTTGAAAGAAGGACAACATTAAGGATACCAGAAAAATCTGAGAAAATATTTGGTGCTCATAAAACAGTATCAGAGAACTAACTGCATTTCTACGATTTACCCAAATCTTCTAGTAGTGGGTTTGCTAGGTAGCTAGACAAACACAAAAATAACTTTAGGTATATAAATGTGTTCAGATTACTGCTAAATACTCATCGCATAGTATGCAGCAGTTAAAGGCACAGAGCCTGCCAATAGTGTCATAAAACACAATTGATCATTTAAATATACATATCTATTCAAAACTAATTTACCTTTGTCTGAAAACACGAAAAAAGATTGACTAAAAATGGATGCCTGGATGAATTGGCTGTTTCGAAAATACGTTTTTCTGACATCAGACTGTAAAAAAATAGCTCTGGTCAGTATAGTTGTTGAAAACTTTACTAAAATCTAAATCACATTTCGTGGAATTCTAAATTCCTCTACAAAATACATATTTCATAAAAATTTCCATTAAATTGATATAATCTTCTTAAGATTTTGCACTTCAAAGACGGCAGGATACCAGAGAAACATTCAGGTGGACACTTATATCCGTCTTTCCAGTAGCATCATTTGAAGTGGACACTTGGGTGGTGAGTAAATGCATGGATTTATGGACGAAAGCCCTGACTAACAGGTTGCTACAAATCCATGGGAATATTAATTTCCTGGCACTAAGCCATTTATACGCGTATAGCTAATGCTACTTTGCCGTAACCAAATTATCACCGCGAATAGATGTCACAACCAAGAAAATCATGTCCACTTCAGCTCCCTACGGCAGCTGACAATTAACTCTGCATAGTAAGTTTTATCCAGAATAAGGAAACATGTCTACCGTGAATGCATAATCATGGAAAACACAATTCACGTAAACCTGGTATTTCAAAATAGAAAAAGGACCTTTCACTAACCTTTCTACTTCATCTCTCGAAATTATATCTCCCTTTTTAAGCGCTTTGATTGCAAAAAGTTCTTTGGAATTCTTATACTCTGCTAATAATACCTATACAAACAGAGAAATAATAAAAACTTCAAAAACATCAGAACTGCATATACAGAAATATACATAACGAAAGGTTCAAAGTCTCAGTCACAAAACCAATATCATCTTTACTCATTGCAGAGTCGAGTCTATTTTGCTTTATTTCTACATAGTCAACGATACATGCAAAGTTAACCAACTGAGTAAAAGTCTCGCACTATTGTACAAAAAAATGAAAACGTCTCTTATCAAATTTAAACTTCTTTCTTCATTTAAGCACTCATTGGAGTAAGAGACGTCGGAAACAAAATCATTGATTTTTAACAATTGCAATTGGGCAATATGTAGGAGACTTTTACTAAACACTTAAGACACATTTAAGGCTGGATTTGGCAAAATATTAAGAAACATTCAAGCTGAAGGGAGAAAGTCTGCTTCTTTTAAAAACGTGTAATATGTTATATTACATAATATTATGTTATACTATACTATATTATATTATACTATACTATATTATATTATATTATATTATATTATATTATATTATATTATATTATATCATATTATACCATACTATATACAGAATATTACACTATTACATACAAACATCTTTTGTCCCACATCCAAAGGTTCATACAGAGAGTCCTAGGCGCAAAAACTCCTTCAAACTAAAGGGATTTTCAATGTCACACACTGGTTCTGGTGATTCTGGTGACCAATACTGTGTGAAATAGTCTAAACTGAATAAACTTAAATCTGCACTACAAACAAATAGCATTTGATCATAACCCCTTCTAATTTCGCATTTGAATATGTCATATATTTTGCCAAAAGGAATTGGACTGCTACGGTCAAATAATATACAGGAAATAAATGCATGGGAGTGTCGCATCACATACCTTACCAAAATGACCTCTACCAAGTACGCTGATACATCTAAAATCATTCATTGACATAGTATTTTTGCTCTTTCGTCTGAAAAAAATAACCACATAATCCTTAGTTACTAAATATTTAAGAATGACCACTTTGGCAACCCAACAACAGATTGCTCTGGTGGTCACTGCTAATCAATATCTCCTAGACCTAATTCAGTTGTTGTTAAGCGAGAATCCACACTATAACCCGAGACATGCCTCGGACACCGGGCAAAAGGAAAATCCGGTGCCTCTGATGGTAACATTATGAACTTTAATAGTTACCAAAGAATCATTCCATGACTTCTGGGTACCCTCTCAAGTTCAGAGCCGGGCAGCCTGTCCCCTGATCCCACTCTCAACGGTCTTGGCTTCTGAGCTATCAACTTTCCACATAGCAGGTGAGGGCTCTAACCACTGAGCTTATCGCCAATTGAGGAATCATACCATAATCCAATTCAAGTACAGTATGTAATCCTGGGCATTTTGCACCAAATTAACCCAAGAATAAAACTTAAGAATTCTTGAGCTTATCTAATAGAAGGACGATGTCAAGTGTACAAATAAAGGAAAAATCGCATTAAATGCGTTAACTTACTTGTCCTTCTTTATTTGCTCTTGTTTTAACCGCCTCTCGGCCCTTGGCGACGGCGTCTTTTTATTGGCATGTGCGGGAATGGGCGGAGGAAGTAATGTTGGAGTATCCGGTTGCTGAACATTTGTTTGATCAATTGGCCGAGGAACTAAGTTCTAACAGAAAACAATGCACCATTATTGTCATGACGTATCCCCATCCCTGACACTGTAAAATACTGTATTACTCAATAAAATCTCTTCAATTAACAACCATCGAAGAATACAACGCATTATAATGACGGGGGAAAAGCAACTGTTTCCTTTACCACAATATACTACTCTCACTGACGGCAACATTCTTCAGCACATTTCAATTTCTGCTACCAAAACAACCTATCTACCATGACTTCTGATATATGAAATTCCAACAGAATACGCATAACATCATAAAGACTGGAGTATCCCTCGTATAGCTGATGCATGGATCGATATTGCAGTAAAGAAGACAATGAAGCTTGTCAGAGGTCTACTCAACAACTTCAACGAAGTGTATGGAACTAAATAACTATGTAGAAGGCCGTTAAAGATCACAAGTAAACTATATAATACTCACTTCCCACTCCCAAAAACTCCTACAACGGATCATAGACCTCTTTGAGAGATTCAACCTGCTACCCCTTTTTAACAGGAAAAGCTCTAGCATCCGAACAACCAGATTCACAGGTAAAAACTCGGAAAGATAATTCACATATAAAACGGTACGGGTGACTGAAACAAACCATGTCACCAACGTACTTCTTCGTCCAATGATTCCTCGTGTTACATTTGTAATTATGCTGTGTCCAATGTACCCCAAGAACAATAAAAACAATGCAAGAAACTTACATCTACATTGATTGACGTCGGTCGTGAGGAGGGCCTCGGGGACGTGTTTGCCGATTTATTTTCTCGATTTTCATCAATTTGAAGTGACTTTCGTATAGACTTTGGCGAGAATGATCCGGAACCAAATGATTCGGAATCCGAAGTTCGTGGCGTAGAGCTAGTTAAAGTAACCTCTTTTGTCCTGCAAGCAAACACAATCGAAAAGACAACAGTTAAACGGAAGTAATTCAATCGTTCTACAGAAAAACGAAGAAAGACCTTCGGCATGTGCACGATTAAGCTAGCAGTCTAGATAACGTCCCAGCAGAATACACCTTTCACGGCGACATTTTGACAGCAGAGATAAGTAGCTGCAAGGCTTGAGGTAAATAAAGTGTAGATAACCTTCTGTGACAAAAGATACAAGATAGGAGATATCTTTTCTTATAAACCTCACACAAGTCTATCTGATCTTGCACTAATGACGTAAGGTCTGTAGAGAAATTTAGTTGAAATTTAGTAGAAGAATGATGCAAGAGAAAATGTTCTAGAAAGCTCATTTTGTGCACTTACGTAGTGTCAATTGCTGACGTGGTATTCGTAGTGCTGTTCGGACTAAACGTTGTTGCTGCACATGTGGGTGGGGCAGCTCTTTTCAGGAGCCTTGCCCAAGTCGCAATATTTGTATTCATCTGGCCAGCGCGAAGGAAATGCTTTCCTACATAAAACATTGAATAAACCAGTAAATGCTCACTGAAAACTACGAAGTATACAAAGCAGCCAATGGTATTCAAAGATTACAAAGAGCACAAACATACTGCAATAGCTTTCATGCACATAACAAATCCCATATATGGGAGAACTGGTCGTCACCTAGTGTACAGTAGTCACAAATTTACCACCAATTTACCATCAAAAGGCCTGTCATACCATTCTGGAGCAACGTGTAATCCCAGCCCTCCTCTGGATCCACTATTGACTACGGCCATGGGGTAGTCACTGTCCTTTGCTCCCCATGGTATGGCCCTTGTTTTGTCGTATAGTAATCATAAAGTATAGCAAGAATGCCATTGTATTGTAATGCATTATATGAATATAAAACAAAATTACCATCGTTAGACGTAAAAGTCGCCACTGACTGAAACATTATAATGAATCAACGATCAGTTACAAGTAAATCTTCCTCTGTATACTTTCTAACCAACTCCTTCCATACTTCACACCTATATTTCCAATTTTCTATCATAAACATACTTAGGTATAATTGTACAAACTTCGCTATTCATATACCAGCGGCGGTAAATATGTGCCGAACAAAATGTGCCAATGCGGGAAAGAGATATACCTTTCGCCTTTGGGAACAGTTGTTTCTGTCGTTGAAGTTTCGGCCGTCGATTTACCATCGGGTTATAGAAAGTGGCCTGTGAATTACAAATGCATGATTCTATCAAGTAACTCGCCAACAAAACCCAATAAAAATCAGCAACCAAAACCACAATAGTTCTACACACAAACCAACATATATAATAGTATATAATAAATTCATTGAACAATATCTACACGATTTTTCCAATTACCTTATATGAAAATAATAAGAACTGATACTTCGTTTTGTATATGAAACTGGCTGACTTGATTACATTCATTGGTGCAACTATACACGTGGTACAAATCACCCCCTTAGTTACCCATGGTTACTTTGTCGGTATATAGCATATTTGGTTCTTCTAGTTCATGTTATATTGTTTATTTCATACTACTTGCGTACACATTAGCCAGGGGGTAGTCACAGTTGTTGCTCTCTCATGCTATCATTCTTGTAGTATTGTAATGTAGTTCTTAGGGAATGTACTTTGCTCTGCAATATTTGTACATGGAATATGCAAAAAATGCATAATAAAACTGATCCATAACACAACTGAACAAAATTACTTTCTAATTCTTCGTCCCTCTATCAAACTTTTTCTAATGTCCATACACTAATGGCGGGAATACAGATGATTTTCTTGGACTGTGACTGAATTGTGAGCCGAGCAATGCACGTCTACTATGAATCTACACGCAATATGGAATGCATCCTAAAAGTAAATCCCAGCAAAATAACACCCGAACAGAAGAATGCTAGGATTCTTAGTTGTAATCAAAAGAACAAAGACTGTCAGAGCAGTGTCTGATTAGTAACCGGGAATTTAGTGAGAGGGATAGAGATCTGCCCCTGAAACACTAAGACAAACACAAAAAGCGTGGGCCTTCCTACACTAACTGGAGGTGCTAAGTGCAAATTCGAAGACTACAAACTACTGATAAGCGATAAGAGCGATAATAGTATCTACAGAACATAATGAAATTTACTATCTAATACACCTGATGGAATGCTAATGAAGGAATTATAAAGGTTTGAATCCAAAAGGGCCCGCCTACTGACCAAGGTGTTCAAATCCACTTTGTATCGAGTATTTGTGGTACTGGTCGCTATAACGTATGAATCAAAGTCATTAACACATGGCATTATATAGAATCAACTGGAGGGTACCAAATGGTAATATAGACAAGGAATATCCATAACTATTAAGATCTATCCCTTAAACACAGCACCACCAAAGACCATCCCCACACAGCAGTGCGAAGCAAGAATAAAGTAAGAAAAAAGGAGCATTATAAATATATATAAATATATATATATATATATATATATATATATATATATATATATATATATATATATATATATATATATATATATATATATATATATATAACAACTGTTATATATATATATATATATATATAACAACTGTTATATATATAACAGTTAAACAGTTGTTTTTATTATGAGAGTCTATATATATATATATACATTCATATTTATATGTTGTTATATTAGATAAGAGTATCCAAATATCAATCAATATATCCAGCTCCATAAATGACAATTAATTTTGGGTACACTTTTCCGTCGATTTCAGTTTATAGGACGATATATAATACAACAATCAAGCAAGTCATGGCGTATTTCCTAAGTACAACAATCAATGACCAGGTAGTCTTAATATGGCTCACAGGGAATGAAGATGTTACCTATTTTGTAGCAGTAAGTAATAAAGCAACTATAAGAACTAAAACAGAGTAATGTAACCACGTGCCAATTCAGGGAAATCGATCATATAAGAAACTGAAATCCTTACTTTCCGAAGCTTCTCAAAGATCCCCAACGGCAACTCCAAACAAGACGTGTCAAGGAGCATTCTGGCTATAGACTTCCTTTCATACAACAAAACTAGCAAATCCACCGATAGAGGGCCTAATTTTCGCTGTCCGATAGACAATTAAGTGTTGCTCAGTACCTGTCTTTGTTCTACTTTGGTCTTTCACTTTTACCTGCTTATCTAACACGAAGATCAACGGGAAAAGAGAATACACTACCGCAGAGAAAGAATCATACCAATGTAGAAAACTAGGAAAGTAGGAGACACGAAACTTCCTAAACGGGGAGAGAATATGGCCATGTAGCTCTCGAATTGTCTACAATTATAGTAACGCAACCATGTCATTTGTACAAATAGCTACCAAACATTTCTGGTTTCTAGCCAAATTCAGATCATATTGCTAAAAAAATTGCACAAATCTGATGTACGAACCTTCCAACAATTGTTTAATCTAGTATCCTCATGCGAAAACCCATTTGCAACTTTACTGGGCAATACCTCTTTTCCAGACGCCTTCGAAACACAATGCACGACATTTCTCTTTCGTAGAGATTTCGCTCTACTTCTAGACAATTTCAATTTGACACTTCTCTTCCGAGCTAAACTTCCCTCGTTTTTTGTTTTTCCGGGTTTACTACTGGCCTTCGGTATAAGGCCATTCCTGACAAGGAATGATTCAACATGTTTTCCAGCTGACTTAGCTACTGGAGCAGACTTTACACGTCCGTTTTTGGCTTGTATTGTACATGATACTTCCTCTCTATTGATCACACCATTACTAGGCTTTTGCATAAGTAGCTTCACAGGCCTATCATTTTGCTTTTCAACCGCTAGTGGGACCTCTCCATGTCTGCTCAAGTTTTCCGCTCCCTTGATCAATTGACTTTCTGTAGATTTCCTATCGACAAACCCATATTCAATCTCATCACTTTTCTGATATTCAACTACAGCCTTCTTCTCCTTCTTCATATCTGAGACATTCTTCTTCCTGCGATATTTGTTCCTTAGCTCTTCACCTAGTTCGGATACATACTTAATATTCCTTGTTGGTATACGCTTCGATTTCTGTTTCACCAAGGCAACTGCTCGCCTATCTTTGCCATTTGCTCTTGTCTGCTGATTCTCCTTTGCTAGAGTATCTTCTTTACGTCCATCGTTGCACCCTTCGCTTTTTCGGGTAACACCAATCCTGCAATTTCTTTCTTGCATAGCACCTCTAGAGGCAGTTCTTTTCGCCTTCTCCTTGCTTTCTTTAAGGAAGTCGCCAGCTAAAATGGAATGCTGATACGATCTTACACCATTGGTCGCTGTTTGAAGCATGCAAAATGGCGATGGCTTCGATGAATACTGACGACAATCGGTTTCTTTAGGGTTTGCTATGCTCTTCGACGTTGAACGCCAATCTCCAATCCTCTCAAGCACATTAATTGCTCCATTTTGTCTAGTTGTCACACCATCACTATGGCAGCATTTAATTTCAGGAATATGATTATCAACCGTGCTTGTTTTAGTGTCAGGAGTTCTAGAATTGAGACAGATTTCTCTTTGATCTTTTCCGCAATGCCCGTTCCTTTGCACTTTGGACTCACTCAGAGTACTTAATTTCGCCGTTATTCGCAAATTCGGTCTTCGGCCAATAATTGTTAATGCACCATTTCTATCTTCAGATTTCGTGCTTCTTATATCACGAGAAAGAAGTTTATCTTCGTTGTACGACAACTTTCCGAATCTAAAAGGAGGAGGCGGTTTTGGATTCTGGTCTACTCTGGCTAAAACAACTCCACACTTGGGCTTCTTATACGCCAAGTTCTTTCGCTTAGAGGTGCCCGCCATTATCACATCTGCTTTCATTTGAGATATTGTGGAATAACCAATTAACTATACAATTTGTCGCATATCAGTTCAAAATAATTCGTTGATGTCGCATAAAATAACTGCGATAGTATTCAATTCTGCCTCGGTATCAAAAGAACACGTTCCTGAGGTCTTGTCTCAGTTCAAACACGAACTACATCAACCGTTTGAATAGTGAAAAAACTTGATGTTGGATCGCCAACACATTACCAACAAGGAAATAACTGTCATACAAGAGTTTGGTTCTATCAGTGAACTGCAGGCCAATTCCCCCAAGTGTCTCTGGTTGATAATCGAATTCAATGAAAAACCAATATATCCACAATTGTTCACTGTCCTAGAATGGTGAGCACATGTTTCGTGGATGAGATTTCAAACTACACCTATATTCCAATCAGCGAAGTCCAAATATCAGCTGTTAATCACCATCAAGTCTCAGAAATACGATTTAGCAAAGGTACTATTCTCTGTGCTTTAACACTTAGCGACTTATGGAAACACTGGATCGAATTGTATAAGCCGATTATTGCACTGATTTCGTATTTTTAATTATGGATCTACTACACTCATTTACTACTAGCTTAATTTCACTTTAATTCACAAAGCTCGCAAAGTTCCTATTTTATCAATTATGTATGACTAGAGTAGCTCAATACCTATTGTTCAAATGTTCACTGCATATAAGCAGCTATCGAGCAAAGAAGTTTTATTGTCTGAGAAGTTACTAGCCCATGCATGCATAACAAGTAAAGCACAGTATTGTCCACCCGTCCAGCATCCCGATACCTCATAAAGCTTCTCTTTACAGGACACCGGTTGACGGGGTTTAGCCGAGAACAAAACATGACAAGCGTATGAGTGATTTACAAAGAAGTTATATACCAGTTATTTGCTATTCATAAAATACATGTTAGAACTACTGAAATCAAATACGAGGCAAATAAAACAGGTATGTAGTGCCATGATTCGCAGTTTGCAAGACATGGCATCTGACCTGTAAAGTCGGTCAGCAAAAGGATTATTCATTAAATATGAACAGCATTAAGTATCGCACCAAGAGGACGAGGAAACAAGAAGCAAATGTACCACGCCTCTGCTATGCAAGGACCTAAGGAACATTTCCAAGCTTAAAATTTGAAGGTGATATAACAGATAGCACCATTCAGTGCATATGCTGTTATATGGGCATGCAAAAATGAGAGAACGCTTCCTTTGAACTACCGCAATACAAAACTCTTTTCCCCACATGAATACCAAATATCTGCAGTCTCATGGAAAATCTAAGTCAATGCCATGGCAAAACCCTGTATTACACATGCTGCATTTCCTCTCATACATAAAAGAAATTTCTGTAATCGGTAATCATCTAATACCAGATAACGCAATTCAAAGAATACTCCTCCACAACACTTCATTTAGCGGCCGCACTCAGGATACAGTCCGACAATGGTGGCTACGACAAGCAACTGAAGACAACAATCCCGCCACTTATAACGGAATATCAGAAATGATCTAACCAAACAAGTGTTAGAAGGGCAAGATGGATAGATGAGATGATAAAAGAGAGCAGGAATTTGTGTGGTCGTATCCACATTTCCCTTAACTCATATTCATGTGATCCAATTCTACCGAATTTTAACAGATAATTGCTTCAAATGTGATTTTTAATATTTTCTCAAACTTTCAGTTAAGAGGCTATGAAGTCCTGAAAATAATTTTCTATTTAACGAACCCCAATTTAATACCTAGTACACTGCTTGAAAAATTCTATCATAGATTATCATAGTTTTATTTCATTTATTTGACTGCATGTAAACGTTGCATATATTGCTAAAATATCAAATTCAAACGAAGCATACGACAGGCCATAAAACGAAAAGATTCTGGCACTACACTATGATGATATGATGAAGGAGATGAAGGACGGCAAAAAGATGCTTGATTTCTGCATGAGACATCTGATGACACAGCATCAAGATTCGCTGTACATTTTCCTAAGGCAAATTTTCAATTTCAGAGGTGGGTGGGTAAGTTAGTAAATGAGTGAATAAACAACTCGACTCTATTACCCATAAGAGTTATATCCCAACTGTCGGTCCGCCGACTGTAAATCGAAGCAAATGTACAATAAAATTTGCGCATAGCATTGCTCTGGCTTGCCTGTCTGTGAACAAACCATAGCGGACATAGTCTATAGTGAAAGTGTATCTAAGCATAACTCGAACCTGCTGCACCCTGACTATCAGGCAAAGGAACAGACCACTATACTATTGTCCGATAAGATAACTACCACAAGTAGACAAATTGCTTGAATCTAGTAAGGTCTCTACTGAGTAGAAACAATATGTGTGAACAATTTAAATCTGACCTTTCAGAGATACAGTAGCAACATTTTCGTACGAATAAAGCACTGTCACAAAATACAATTAACTGACAATGATCACTGAAGCAAATACCTAAATCATATCACCAAATCTCAAACAATCACATAGTGGCCTAACCAACACCTGAGGCTCAACTTTCATGAATATGAATATGTTCACAAAACAATACTTCATTTCAATTTTCCAATTACACTCTGTGCGTGATCAAAATCCATTAACAAAACCCATTAACTTTCCGCGCAGATCAAGCTATAAAATTTTCTTTCAAAGCCAGCTTTATCTACTTCTCTCCATAGTTCGCCAACTTCTCATGTAGACACATACAGTAAATTAGACAAATGCCTACTCACCTCAGCCCGTAGCATCCCTGTAGGCTCTAGAGGTACGCAAACTTCATGCCTTTGGTTATCAAGAAACTCCTCCAGTTTGAGAAAAACAATACCACATAGTGATCGATAGTCCTTGTAGAAGACTCCAATCTCAAGTTCTCTCGACTGTCAAAAGAATAAACACCTTGGACTTGCTGCAGCAAAAATTTAAGCAGCAATATGAATAAATGGATCAGCATTAATAATTAAAACGACTTATTTCCTTCGGAGTATAATAACGGTATTTTCAAAATAATATCTATCGACATATGAAGTCGTCGGACTTTTATGTGTTACATTGCAGCTATGAATAATTTACAATGGAAATGCTATCTTGATATATTCCTCTAACTTCTCCTATAGCACGAATGCTATGAAAACGATTATGTCATTTGATAAAAAGCAGCCAAATGTTACAAATAACGATGGAAGAGTAACACGGGGCCATACAAACGTAAATGTCTGCAAATCTATATATATATATATATATATATATATATATACACTCAAATAGCTCCAATCATCAAGAAATTTTTAAAGACATAAATAGACCCTCAAGAAAAAATTCCAACTTTTAAAACGTTTCGGCACAAGCCTTCATCAGTTATAAAATTTCCGGTACATATATATATATATATATATATATATATATATATATATATATATATATATATATATATATATATATATATATATATATATATAACATAAATATACAACAAATAAGACTCACTTTATCTAGATCTATAAAAAAAGATTCGTTCCAGCAGCGCGATCCAGCTGGTTTCCAGCCCGTTTGACCAGCATCAGAATTGTCAAGCTTCAATACTGCGCAAATTTCGTCTGTTGATGCAAAACAAAATAGCATCTAATAGCATTCAATTAAATGAAAAAAGCAAGTGGGGGTGATACTGGATGATGTTTGAATTACAGGGAATTTCTCGGAGATCATCACAACCGAGGCAGGGCAAAAGAAACCCAGGGAATACTGCATTTAATACAAGAATACTAAAAAGGTGAGGAAGGTCTTATGTCACTAGCACAACTCTTGAGTGATATTAACCGATTCAACAACTTGAGAGCAATTACATGCAATATCAAACTACTAACATAACGTAACTAAGACGACAAAATTTACATGGATCAATTGAATGAATATAGGACATGAATTTGTTTGACCAAATTAGAAAGCATGCCAGTAATACGGACATATGCTATGTGTCTAATAAGTTAAGCTGGTTATCAGAAATATGATTTCATACAAAAGAGGCGACAGTGCAGATTATGGAGCATTTCCTATAATCACAGCTAATTCATTTCTTCGAAAGGCTGTTCATGACATAAACATAGATCACTATAGATACCAAAGACGTGGGACATATTGATGGACAATAGAATAGCCTACAACAGAGTGCAGGTTTAGGCCCCCTTCACATTGCTCCGTATTCATATGAAAACGGATACAAAAGCATCCGTTTTTGCCTTGCGTTCACATTGCTCCGCTATAAAAACGGAGAATTTTGAAAACGCACTTTGAAAACGGAGACTTTTGAAAACGCATAAATGCAGTGTGAACATCGAAAACGGATACTTTTGAAAACGCTAGTATAAGACTCAATATCATGCCGTTTTCCGCTGCACCTGGAGGGGAGCAATGTGAACACTTATCGTTTTCATAGCGTATTCAAATGTACCCGGGGCAATGTGAACAGGCAAAACGGATCGAAATGAAAACGGATAAAAACGAATACGGAGCAATGTGAACATAGCCTTAGTTAACGTTTCGCACAACTCATATCATATCATCAATATCATCTAGCAGTCAAAACAACGCAGTTGACTTACTTGACGAAGCATCATCGGTTTTATTTGAATGGGAGCCAAGGGTTGATCCTCTTTTACTTAGCCTGAATTTGCCATCTGGGCTGCCTGAAAGTCCATAATTTTTTCGAGGAATCCGATTTGGTATATGCTCTAAGAGATTTTCAGCACCATGTACTGTAACCTGAAGAGCAAATGACATGTGGTTTAAACGTATAGCCAGCCCTTAGAGTGAGTGTGGAGAGAGGTGTTAAGTGCTTGGCAAAACAACTAAAAAATGCTTTAATTCACAGTCACTCAGTGTGAGAAACTCAACATTATCAAGGGTACTCCATTCTACTATCTGTACATGCTCCTTTCATCACATGGAAGAACTATGTGAGCACAATCTACGACCAATTAATTGCTCATTTAGGCTTCATGATAAGATGATCCCCTTCAATTGATTTTACAACACACAGTATAGCAATTAGAGAACCCAAATATGACACTAGAAGCAACAAACTCCAACCATATTACAAAACAAAATTCATTTATGAAAATCATAGGTAAAGTTTTCAATGTCCTAGCAACATGTTTGCCTCTATTCCACTCTGAAAAATGCTTACAAAAAAAGAAGCCAATATTGAATGCTCTCTATCTAAAGCACCAGATTTAGGGCTTAAATGTCACACCTTAGATGTGCCAAAAAGTCAACAAACTAGTTACAATAATATCATGCTTGCAAAAATTACAAATGAGATTATATCTATACAAGAAGAAAGAATTCAGTGGCAGGGTTGTCTATAATATCAAACGAAACTCTTTAATAGCTCAACCAAACATCTTATGATTAAAAATGAACAATATCAAAGGCTTCTAAATTTTACTTTATACTGAAAAATAGACAATTGAATCATTGAAACTCAACCGCTATCAGTGTGCAAGAACTTCCCACATGAAATACCACAAAATGGCTAGTCATGATGGCCTCAAATGTGAGTCATATGACAATGAAAGTAAGCACAATAGGCTTAGGTAGTCTATTGTCAAAACATGCCCTGTTCTGTGCATAATACCTATTATCAATATTTACTTACATGAATAGATTCTGATGGGACTTATTCAATAACAATCCAAGAAAAGTCCATCAAATATGATATGCATGTGTTCTGAGCAAATGCTGAACACAAACAATGAATATATTCATCTTTTACATGTGCAACTCAGGCAACCATATTCATAGAATAGAAATGCTATTGTTGGAGAAATGATTTCACTAACTTCTAACTTTCCAGTTAATGCAGCTGGCTTTTGAAGCCATGATTTTTTGTCCCTTCCAAAATTATGATTATTTTCTTTGAAAATTCCTGCCTCAGCAGACTCTGGTGACAACTCTGCCATTCTCTTCTCTAGAGACAAATGAAGGAGATCTAACTTCTCACCAGATTCAAAAATTCTCTTCTCTGCCTGAAAAAGATGCAACATTTCCATCAATAGCTATCTCAGGTTAGCAAATGGAATGTTACAACAACAAGGAGCACATAGGGATGATGATCTCTTTTCAAATTCTAATCATCATAAGATTCATACAAATACAAAACTCATTAAAATAAGGTAACTTGCATTTGGCTGGCCAGGTACATGAGCAAACTAGTAGTTATATGAACGAAAAAATATGTTGATACATAAAAACCTGTAATTGGTAAAAATGCAGCAAAAATCATTGGTACTTATTAAGTAAAGGGGGCCTAAGGTAGATTATATATATACACACACACACACATATATATATATATATATATATATATATATAAGAATAATAATAAAAGTTATACCATACTGTCATACGCTATATAAAGTTATATAAAGTTATATTTTATTATTATTCTTTTTATTATTATTTTTTATTATTATTCTTATTTTATTATTATTCTTATAACGCTCCATTCAATTGTCGAGCACTTTAGTGTTGTAAAAGATGCAGTTGAGGTATCGCCTCTTGTTCTATATATATATATATATATACATATATATATATATATATATATATATATATATATATATATATATATATATATATATATATATATATATATATATATATATATATATATATACACAAAAAGATATTTGCATGTTTTCATAAGCAATTAAACAAGCATTTTGTACAATTTAAACAGTGCTGACTTGCTAGATTTGCACTAAATGTGTCCTTTTGCCATGTGGATAATTAAATATCAGTATGGACAAATAATTGAGAAACCATCTATAGATACATTCCATACTCTCAATTGCTTCATGTCTACTAACAATCTACAAAAAGATTGACTCTAACAACAAGGTAACAAACCTCTTGTACTGCCTTTTTGTCTTGCACTTTAAGAAGCTGAGTCAGCATGTTCTTTGCACCTTCTGTTACCCTAGTCTCTATGTCTATGTGATGATATATATCCTCTATCCTTTGCTCTAACAATGACAATTTATTGGAGTTCTTCTTATATACACTGTCATCCCCATTTTTCCCACACTGTGCTTCATAGGCAACAATCTGCTGTTGCTCCCTTAAAATTGACATCTTAATGCCATCAATCTTAACTTTTGAGTCTTCCAGCATTTGCAGTGTTTCAGCAACCAACTTCTTGTTCTTTTCCCCCTTTGACAACATCTGTAACATATTCTCTGCTCCTTGTTTTACTTTTGTCTCAATAGCAAGCTGCTTTTCTAGAGATGCTATCCTACTGTTTGACACTTCTGGATTAAGATTGCTGTCTTGTGCCTGTGGAGGCAGTGGTGAGGATGTTGCATCAGGAACATCTTGGTCCCCTACAAAGAAACATAGGAATATCAGACTAAAAAACCACCAACCAGAAGACTGCTGAGATGAATAATTTACTTCTAAATGAATACATCAACCAACTGAAGTCTCTGCTGTGATGAGAATGAGGAATGTGTTCTGGTACATAAATTCATACTGGGCTCTCTATGATTTAAGTGGCAAATATATAAGACAAATGCATACAGATTAAAAAAGCAACATCAAAAGTTGAGATAAAGAAAACAGCATCAAGCTCAAGGCAACAATTTCTTGTATGTTGAGAACAAAGGCTAAAGCATAAATCAGACTTTGGACATATCCAGAAAAGATGTAATTACTATGATTCATGCTCTGTGCAGTATGCATCCAAAAAACAACAAAGCTGACATTGATTGCCAATACAGTGAGAAAAATTCAATTAGGGTATTGAGTCACTAATTATGTATTTGGCTTGCTTTGGCTACCTCCCTATCATGTGGAGCTTACAAGGCTCCCCCAGTGGCATTAAAATGATTCTAAACACAGAGGCACAACTCTGGAGTGACAGGGTTACACGCTAGGGCATCTGAAGAGGAAAGACTCCAAAGCTAACAAAATGATTAGTCAGCCTATTTGCATGAGTTTCAAGCTGTCAAGGAATGAAAATGAAAAAAGGTGCACATAAACTTCTCCACCAATCAGCAACTATACTTATTCACACTGCCATCATTAAACCATTATTACAGGTATTCAAAATCAACATCAAGCAATGCTGATTACACAGTAATTTGAAGATATGAGGTAGCAAAGAACACTGCTAATCCCAAGAAGCTTATTAGCCATGTTGCATAATGCTGGCAACTAAGCAGGTTATTCAAACAAAGAGAAGATGAATTCTTATACAGATTTGAAGCATGATCAATCTACTTAAGAAATGCCTGCACTTTCATATCAAAGAAATAAATGCATCTATTTTTTTTAGATTTCAGATTGACAAAGCAAATCCAGGCATCAAATTGAAGAAGAAAAGGTAGCCAAGAGAACACAAAGCCTAAGGGTTTATCTCTTTCATTAAAACACAACCCTGGGAATCTGGCTAAAAATCCTTGCATTCGAGATGCATTTGAGACTCCAGATGAACAGTTTAACCATGCAGCATTGCCATACAGACACTCACAATATTTTGTGACTGTCTTCAACTAAATCAAATAAATATCATTTCAAGTATATTATACATGCACACTGGTGATAACTGATGATGACTTTAATAAAAAAAGCTTTCACGGGGCTTTCTTAGCAAAACTATATGAGCTCTGATGCTTTGTACATATGTACTCAACACTCGAAAGCATGTTGCATGATGCTAAACTGCTATACACACAGACAAGCACTACAGAAATATAACACAGAATATATTGATCGGCATGTGAAACAAGTAAGACTTAAATCAAGACAGCAAAATAAGACAGCAATGGCTCTCTTAGAAATCTGCTAACTACTACAGTCTTTTAAGCTTCTAGACTTAAACATTTGAAACTTCACCTAGAACAACATATAGGGCTATGGATTATCTCATAGTACTGATGATAGTTCAAAGATTTGAGAGAAATTTACTTTGCAAATTTAAGACAAAATAAAATTGAGTTGCAAATTAGGACTTTTATTACAGATCACTATATATTCTAATTGTCTGACAATATATCATCTTTTATGAATAAAGAAGACAGCCAGTGAGACGACAGGTGGAAGAGAGGAAAGCAAAATAGTCTTGAAAAGGAGTTCCATTTGAAGAGGAAACCAGACATAGTTCAACAGATACTCACAAACAGCTGTTGACAACATTGAAAATACTGATCACTTCCAAACTAAGCACTACAGTCCATGATCAATAAGTCATAACAAGCAAAAAATACTACTATGATGATTACAGACTTCACTTAGGAATAGCAGTATAACAAATTAAACATCTGCTTCCTCTAACTAAGGATTTTACACTGGATGTAAATCATCCTAATGAGAATTATGCAGTCCCAACTGAAGTATGTAATGGAAACAGTAACACAATTCCTACTTTTCCTTTCAGCTAAAACTGAGAAGATGGCACTCTAAAGATCAATTTAGCTAGTGCAAATGCACTGTAAAAACCCTTTGTGCAACCTATACAGAAACACTCCACATACAAGGACCAAATATTTTCAATTTTCTCTAAATAGGTTCTTATGTAAATGCTGCTTGACACAAATTTAGGAGCTACCAAGGTTCTCAAAATATATTCCTATATTTTGACATGATTTTCATCTTAGTATACCATATTTGTAATAAATATTATGCCATCACTTTTAAATGGATGATGATCTTGATTCAGCAGTTTCTAACTATACACTTATATAGCAACCCCACTGACAAGAACCTAACCAAAACTACAGCTTAAATAGGTTCTTATATGGAGGGGGCTTGAAATGAACATTTTAGCCAAACATGGTCTAAAAACACAAGTTCCTACAAGTGGGCTAGTAATATGTACCATTGTATGAACTAAATCCACACTCCTTTCCGTGTTGAACCTTCATTCAGTTTAAGAAAAGAACATTCTTCTAAAACATGTCTTCACCTGCTGGCATCCAGAAACTTGGCTCACTTTATGAGTGATCTGCTGCTGGTGTTCAAAACATATTTCTCCGAGAATCTAGCTATGCATAAGTATTCCACGGTTCTAACCGAACAATAAGGCGCGATCTAAAGAGTACTGATTGTGCCAGTACACTTAGTAATCTGCAAATGATTAGGAAGGAAATTAAGCCACTAAAAGTCTATGTACGACAGAACCTTTGCAAACAACGTAAGATATCAAAACAATGTTTGTTTTTCTTTCGTCTAGGCCCAAAGCTAAATGTATCGTTCAGGCCTTTACTCCACATAACTTCCTACATTGCCGAAATATCGTTGTCACTCTAATAAACATCTTGCTAGAATGATAAATTCTTGCTATTCGATGTCAAAAGCAATAAAAGACAGCTTCAATCCTAAGCAAATGGATGATTTTGCTTATCTATAACATAAGGGTGAGGAATCCTGCACAAGTCATGTCAGCAAGCGGTTAGGTGGGGCGCCATTAAAGAAAACAAAATACTTCATTATGCTCAAGTAGACTACTCACCTTTACTGCCTATGGTGAGTATTTCGTCAGACAAACGGGCATTCACTTCTTGCAATTCATGGTGAAGCTGTTCAAGCTTAATGTTAGACTGCTTGATGGCCTGGTTACATTGACCAAGTGTCTTCTTGTCAGTTGAAACTTTCCTCAAGTTCTCTGCACCTTCCTTGATTTTCAGTTCTCGGCGAATTTCTACTTTCAACGATTCCCTCAGCTGCTCAACATGCATCTGAACAGAAGTCTCTGAATTTATACGCGACATCTTCGAGAGTGAGATGAGAGAATCCCCTTCTGGCGTTGGGCCTAAGATGCTGCTGTTGCTACTATTATTACCTTTGAAGATAAGCGAAAGGGGCAAACTCTGTCTTCTGCTCTTGGATCCCTACAAGGCACACAGAACAATGAGTCAATCTTTTGAAACTACGTCTCAAAAGCTGCGTGGTGAGGAAAAATTCAAAAGGTTTTGCACTCCCTTAGGTAACCTCCATTTTCAAACAGACTGTGAAGAGTTCATTTGCTCTTGCAAGCCGCAAGGAAACGCAGGATCAATGAAGCACCCAATACCCAATCAAACTAGTTCAAGACAATGGCAGTGCTACTCTATCTCTGTACCTACAAAACAATTGCTTGCCCACATAGCAAAGTAACCAGATTTTACCTCTCAGATTTCTCTCTTTGGCTAATTTACTGTACCAGGCATTGTAAATACAGCCCCAACAAATGACATTTCACTGTAGCCATGAAAGTCAACCAAAGTAAACAAAGCGGAGCAGGAAATTACTCGTAGGTGTGCCTTGCCTCTTTACCTGTAGTCACGCTATTGTTACAGGAGGAATGAACATGAGTCATGATTCCCTCCAAAAATAGAGGTCATACCACAGTCTCTACAAAGTAGTAATGGCCAAGCAGAAAAATCAGACTTCTGGAATGGGAGAAATCGATAACTTTTCACAGGAGATGGGAAAAGCCACCGTGTTTCAATGGGAGATCGTGGACATCACGTTAAGTGGTTAGGGAACTGGGAGAGTTAGTTCCCTGTTCTACACCCCTGACTCAGTTACACCCCTGACTTAGTTACACCCCTTTTCATAGTATGCTCCAAGGAATCCGGACGCTGGATATTTTATTCAGGGACACCTACAGCTCTAACGTGAGATAACTCCTAACTATTTCAACAAGAATCATCCTAATGAGAATTTAGAGCTATCCATTTTCTCGACACATGATTGAGATAGCTCATGACAAAAGCAGTTTGCACAAATTAATTGAAAGAGAGGAAGAAGGTTCCCCCAAAATTACACACGTGCAGGAGATTCCCCAAAAGTTAAAACGCGTACATTCTGAAGTAAAAAATAGTGCATTATCCGAATGCTGATTTGGCTATGTGATATAGTTCTGTTAAATCTATCTTCCTAAATTTTATGAAGAAAAGACGAGAACTGAAAGAATAGAACCAGGCCTGAATAAAACTGTCCAATTTTCACTTAGAACAGCCCAATAGTAATGTAAAGAACTGCCCATTTGAAAACGGCCTTGCTGAGTTGTTAACAAGGGGAAGAAGCTAGGTAACGTTAAATACAACAGTGCTGCCAATGCTACCCTGATAGGAGACTTTCACTTGAGGCATGTAAAACAATTGCCCTTTACCCCCTCCACGTAATAACATTTTCCAGCAGTCTCAGGGAAACACTGACGACAGGGTTGGAAATAATCGTTATTACTCCTGGTCATAATTAAACAGATAACCAAATAGTGGTTCTTCCTCAGCTTACCAAGACAGAGCTTTTAAACCACTTTTCTGAGCTCAATGCAGCTAAATAGTTAATGAATTACAAAACTTAACTGATATGAATGTCTGTGAAAAATTAGTGTACCAGTAACACGCATGCTGTAAGGCCTACTTGTCATTGCAAAAGATGGGTTAATTTCATTACAAATAACGCTTTGGAAGTACAGTGTACTTTATTTCTCATGTCACAGCTTGAAGGAAAAATAACTATAGCTTCCGTGTGTCAACATGGTCTGTATACAAACATCGCAGTTTACTGCCGCTAAATTATGCCTAATTCACAAATCAAAACTTAACGATCCATACCATGTTGCTATGGATATGTTGAAGCAACTTTTTGCGATCATTAACCATCTGGAATTTGTAAAAATCTCACTCGTGCAACCAACTAGTAAGGAACCTTGCACAGTCTGTCTTTCCGCGACTGATTTGGCTCTCTTCCTAAAACTGCATGCTCAATAGGCAAAGTATTCCGCGACTGCAATACAACAAAACGAAAAGCTATTTCAGGTTTCGAGTGCTCTTAAACAACACTTATCACTCATCACATCCCTTTGCTAGGTTATTTTGGCCACTTTGCTCTTCTCCATGGGAGAGATCGATTATCTGTGGTCACGTGATGACTGGTGGCTAGCTTTGTTTGATGAATTGGAAACCAACTGGGTAATCTTGAATACGGTTATTGAGGCGTAATAGGAACTTGTGCAGACTTTGTAGGCCGCATTTAGCAACGAAATACCTTAGCAACTAGAGCTGCTGCAGAATACAGAACATCGCTTTTGTAAAGAACGGCAGATAGCTATACGGAGTTTTATTAGTAAAGTCAATACTGCAGGGGGTTAATTATACAGCGTTATAGGTCTGCGCAAAGGCTTTTGATATTAGTAAATTCAAAGCGGCAGGGGGTTAACAAAGATGCATTGTACTTGTATATGTGCTGGCTATTTCAAGAAATAGATCCTCCGTGGGTGCTCTATCCATTTTTAATGAAAAATTCAGCTTATATCTTAACAGCAGAGATTGAATAGGTCCTAAGAGTACAATACAAAAATGAGATCCGTACAGGATTTGTAATGTAATCACACGAGAGACAGATAGTTGTATTCACCCCCTTATGAAATTTCTATCAGGGCATCAAAGGGAATTAGATCTACAAGAAGTTTCAACTCTACTTTGGCAGTAATGCACAGAATGTCCTAACATAAAAAGACAGGCGATTGTAACTGGGGGCCAGACGCCACACAATGGGAGCCACGCCCGACAGGGCTACATCCTTCGGTACAGCAGGCACGTCATAGGGTCATAGGATAGGACAAAAGCATGATAAAGATTAATGGTGTGAGATAACACATTGGAAGAACATTCCCACCCTTACTCCCAACTATTTATCGCCGAATTTGGACAAATTAGAAAATCCAACATGCTGAAAAACTGCTGAAAAAGGGACTGACACAATCTGTCACTTGTCAAAATCATTTTAATTTTGCGTAATTAGTTCAGATGTGAAGGATGCTGTACCAAATTGCCACCAAAATAGGCATGATTTCCTCTAAACTGAAGTAGAACAAAAGTTTTCAGGTTTACCTACAAAAGCCGATATTTTACAAATGTACTTGTAACCTCTGACGCCAGGGTGCTGAACCCCCGTACCCAATATAGAGATGCCCCTGACTACAGCATTGTTTGCATATTGAGTAATGTTGTGACATGCTTCTGCACATCTACTTCGTATATTGTTTTATATCTCTACTGCCTATCAATGCAATTCAGTAAATCCTTGAATTAGCCCCCTTGGGGCTTATCTATTTTTTATGCTTTTTGGGTAGAGTCTTATTCGAGAGGACAGCATATTCGAAGGAGGGGCTTATAAAATTAATAGATACATTTCGCATAAAAAGCTCATAATATCACAAGAACAGTATAAATTTAGGCATTAGTCATTACCAAAGTCTTCATCATCAGATCATCATTAGCAATTTGAAGTTCTAGCATAGGGGTCTATTTGCAGGGGGCTTATTCGAGGGGGCAATTCGAGGATATACGGTATTTCCCTACTGCTTTTGTTGCTATGCAGCAAAGAAGTCAGCATTAGCTGTACGATACTAGCATAGGATTACCCTGTTTGGATCAAATATCCTTGAAGCATGCAAAGAGATTTTGCAACATCTATTGAAAGAGCGTTTTCTATGGTACAATTGGAGTTCTAAGTTGTAGGTAATATTTGATCCTTAATTCTTTCACAAAGTAGAATCGATATTAAGAAGAGGTGTATATGAAATCCTTTTTATTTTTAGAATTTCTGAAAGTCGGAAAAATCTTAATTTTCTTGAAAATTGATGCCCTGGATTGCTTGAAACTTGAGAAGTTCGTTCAAGTAATATCTGCCAGTATTGTTCCTAGTCATATTACAGAATTTATATGATTACTAGTGAAATACACCGCAATACGGTGCAATCGAGTAATTTTCATGTTTTAAACTTTCAATGACAGAAATCCATATTTATTTCACATTTGGGATACAAAATTGGGCAAAAGATTCTACCTCAAACCATACACAGTCGCCTAGTAGCAAAGACCAGGATTATATTTAACACACTTAAAAGCCTCTTAATTCTTAATTCATTTTATGACTTTAACCTCAAAGATTGTCCTGTAGTAGGAAGCAGGCCCTTGACTGATAATCAGACGACTTAATACGTATACATTTTTATAAGAGACTGAGCAGAAAGCTTAGCTGTTTAAGTTCATTCTTTATGGGCCTGGTTATGTCACATTGCAGTACTAAAAGTTCCTTGATGGTGAATAAAGTGCATGACCAAGCCAGTATGTCAAAATATTAGTTACTAATATAGATACTATGGCTTTAAATAAAAGCTCCACCCCCGTCTCTTTCTTGTTATTCCTAAATGTTAAAACTTGTTCTTAGAATCAAGCCTGGTATAACAAACATAAGCTAAGAAAGGCTTAAAATGAGATTAAGCTAGATTCCCGCTTTCAGCTGCCATTTGATACTAATCCGTTCTGTGTTCTGTTTCCGTATTTGAGATTGACTTTCCATTATAAGCATCGAAAGCATGCTACAAATAAGACATTGAGTCTGCATATGTAATCCTCTAATGAAGACGGGACTCATACCTCTTCGTTCTCTCGTTTACCAGATGGCAAGTGATACGTACACTTTCTGTATCAAGTCTATGATGAACTAATCGATGCAAGTCCCTCTTTGTTCTCTACTGGGCTGAAAGTTGACATCTGTCGCTAAAGTACACCGTGATTGTATGGCAAAACTGTCAAGAAAGTTAAGTAGCTCTTAATATCGTCTAAATATCATTAAGTAATATAGCTCTAAATATCATCTAACTTTCATAAAGTAATGTATACATAACATGTAACATGAAGATATCACTTATTCAGTTTGAAGAGGTGCTATTGGAGATGTTCCATTCTGCTCTTTAGATTATCTACATAGACTATTTCACATGCTCCTTAAAATGACAGAGATGCCATATATATATATATATATATATATATATATATATATATATATATATATATATATATATATGTATATAAATTCTTGATTTGTGATAAGAATATCCTTTTCAGAGTGCTCGACATTAAGGAGCAATATATCAATAATTGTATCAAGACTTTGAAACAAAGAAACTCATTGTTTGTTGCTACAAATTTGTTTCGTATGATCATAACATGATCACACTCATCAGGCAAGTTACAATGAATAACCGGTATGATCATACGAAACAAATTTGTAGCAACAAACAATGAGTTTCTTTGTTTCAAAGTCTTGATACAATTATTTATATATATATATATATATATATATATATATATATATATATATATATATATATATATATATATATATATATATATATATATATATATATATATATATATATATATATATATATATATATATATATATATATATATATACATGCAATTAGTAGCTCGCGAGTAACCAGGATTTCTCGTTTTTTGGTGCAAACAGAAAGGTTGATATAATGTGCAATGCTCAGAAACATCAGGAGAAAATTAAAATTTCCCACCACCTGGGATCGAACCAGGGTCTCTCGCATTCCGGGCAAGCGTCGTAACCACTAGACCACAGTGGCTATATATATATATATATATATATATATATATATATATATATATATATATATATATATTAATTGAGCTCTAAATTCAAAATTTAATCCAGAGTCCATTGTTTTGATTGGTGTTGTAATTGTCACATGTGTGTACAAGTGAATTGTTTTCAAGGAGTTTCTCAAATAGACTTTTGAAGTTCAGCCTGATTGTGTATCTATGTTCCTAAATTTCTGCATACATTGAGCCTCAACTTTCGTATATACTTGCTTCTTACATAACTAAAAGCGTGCATATGATCATTGAATAGAAGGTCAAATATGAAAGTTAGAAATTAAAAGAAGTTAAGTTCAATACGTTTGATTCCTAAATTTTCTATAAAAACGTTAGTCAAAAACTGCCAACCGTAACTCATGTTTCAATTTCCATGAAGAGCCAAAACCTAAGGCAGACAATAATTTCATTTGTGCTCTCTCGATTCATCTAGAGCTAATCCCCTTGGATATTTCAGGGTAGAGATTTGAACAGTGAGATAATCAGAATACACGAAGGAGCCATACGAATTACCCCCAATGTTTCCAGCCTTTAAAGCTCGTCAAGGATAGATTACTGTGTAGCCATTCATCAAAGGCATCCAGGAAATTCAGTCCCTATCAAGGGAGAGAGACAGAATAAGCATTTTGTATTGTACTAAGGTGACAAAAGTCGAAGAACTTAGCAACTGGAACACTCAACAGCAGATAAAATTAAGTTAAAGTTGGTCAGTACTGATCAATATCAAACACGCCTTCCTTGATTTACTGGTGTGTATATAGGTGCCAACAATCAACAGACAAATAAATGGTTGCAAAGTCCAAAACAAGAAATGCTTAGAGATGCCCATTTGTATAAAAGTGGGCGTGGTACTTTGTTGGAATCAAGCAAACGAGGCAGAGACTAAAAAGTACCAAGTTAAAAATGTGAGTCTCAATCTAATTTAAAAAATTAATTAAGCTTTTTATGGATCGCAAGAATACATCTTAATTTGTGTTAGTTTCGATAACTATTTTCGATTAATAGACATATCTTAATTATACTGATCCCCATTTTCCCTCAAGTACAGATCTACAGTTTTGATAAGAAATTCCATAGAGTGAATCAGACCCACACTTATTTTAGCCCTGCCTGGCTGTTTCAATGCATTGCACTGGTGTACGTTAGCACAACCCAAATTAATTCTAAAGCAATACTAGAATGCTCATAAAAAGAGGATGTGAACGATTCTTAACTAAAGAAATAAAGTGCACATTAAACTTTTCAACCATATGATTAGACACAGAAGAAGACAAGAACAATAAGATACATTCCAGTTGTGGTAAAGTTTAATCCCACTTTCTCACTAATTAGTCCCATATTACAGTCCCTCTTTAACGTATTTCACATGTAAAACCACCGATTTAATCGTGGTTCTCGCAGCAATCATTGATATACTATAAAAGAAGTGAAACTCTTGGAATTATGATCGGATTATATGAAATTATAAACAGCAAAGTAATTGAAAGCTTTCAACTCAATAAATCTTAGCAAGCAAAACTACTGTAAGCTCTTCAATCTTAAAGGAAGAATGTCTAATGCAAAACAAAAACCTCAAGTAATACTCTACTAAAACACTAATACGTGCAGCAGCGAGCTCGTTGCATATCATATAGGATTACTTGATCAAATTCAAAATGTGAAGAAACCCGAAAGAGAGTACACGCTAAAATAAAAGTAACTGTTTTTTAAGCAACCTACATTCGGAAAGCCAGAAAATCTAAGGAATTTTTACTACTGAAAATAAAATTCCCAATGAACTTTCTTTCTGTTCTTTCTATTCCAGTAAAAATTTAAACTATATAATTACTGCTTATACATACACCTGACATTACACTACTAAAGAAATGGTACCCCTAGGAGCAAATATCATGTCTACCCAGGGGTCATAATATTAGATGTAACGAATAAAATAATAGACAAGCTAAGTTAAGGTGCCTTCTAACCAAACAATTGCCAATGGCAATTCAAAATTGGATATTAAACTAAAGAGGAACTTTTCAAGTTCGAATATTAATTTCACTGGATGAAATAGAGAATTAAACCAAATTCACTTAAATTTGTGAAATCCTTGTAGCAAGTGGCTCGTAAGCTGGCTTCCATTGAAACTTGCAGTGTTCATAGTATCCCGTCTTAATACTTATCACGTGCAATATCTATAGCACCAAATCTGTCGTTAATTTTATCCTATTAAGAATCTGTCGTCCTATTAAGAAACTTTACTAATAAAATGTGGTCAAAGGAAGTCCAAAAAGTATGAAACTTTTAGAACAATGCTTTTTGCCAAGTTCCTTATAAAAGCATGTATGTCAGAAGGTATATAGGGTCATTTTAGGACATACAAGTTCTTCATTTTTAGAATTAGGAAATTTGTCGATAAATCTTGGTTAATTTACAAAATCAGATGTACTAAATTACATCGAAAGGTTTCTGCTACAAGTGGTTTCTGTCCCGTTTGCGTGATTGCAAAGCTGAGAAAAGGACAATGCAAAAAGCTACGACTGCATTACATATTTAGTTTTATTTAATTCTAAAATCTGTCACTGAAATTGGCTGCCTAAACGTTTGGTTATCCTTTGTAAGTGAAAGTTTAAAGTAGATTCAAAAGGGAAAAGTAATGACGTTAAACCATATTGAAGGCTGTTTGTTGATCTAGTATTAAATTATTCTGTTAGCTTTTTAGCTTTTCTATTGGGATAATGTTGAGGTTACGAAATGTTGAATTTTTTTCAAAAGATTTAATAAATTAAACGAAGTTTGATATCCTTGAAATTCGATAGGGACAGTGCAAAAATTATAGTTATTACTTTTGATTTAATAGTCTTATCCATATGCTCATAATTACGCTGTCTACAGGCCCTCGCCAAAATAGTTCGAGTAGGTTATACATTCTCAAAGACTTCTTCTCTTCATCGTCCCCTCCCTCGGATACAATGTTGAATACGGAGATGTTATTCTGCCTTGACCATACGGTGTTTTATAGTTGTTAGATAGTTATTTCCTACGTAGAAATCAACACAGTTAATGGGGGTGGGGGAGGGAAGAAGGTGAATGGGAAGAGTAGAATTATCCATTGCCAGTAAGACAGGATTGAAGTTGGTCTCCTGGGTAAATTAATGGTTAGTGTTCCAGCTAATTTTGGCGAGAATTATAGCTTCGATTTAGACAAAATATACGTTTCTCATAAAAACGTTCTTTGGCCCAGTACTGGGACTTTCTCAGGTTTTTCGTGATTTCAGTGCCACAACTTTCTTAGCAAGAGTGCTTGAGTTTTATAACACTGCAGTATTGCACTGGCAGACAGGCACTACACAAATATACATAGATTAACACAAGAATTATATACAACTTAAGTAAAAGAGATAACAGTCTTGCTTGAATATTGGAATTGTAAAAGTATATGACTGACTAACTTTCTTAGGTCCACAAAATCCAGTATTGAATATTTTTAACTTCTTGAGCAGTTGAATATCACATTCTTGTAAACTACTTCCTTATGACGTAACATTTGTATTAGTTCCGGGCAAGTTATGTAAAGTCCCCAAAAATTTACGAACGCCATTTGACTGATAGTAGTCTATAGGGTATACTTCTACCACGTAGGATGAGGTTTTTGCCATAGGGATAATAGGATGATGTAGTTAGGTCATGTGCAGACAATGTCATTGGTCATGTAGCCAGGGGATCAGCTGGTGAAGATCTAAGAGAATGTGTAAGATAAAGCGACAGAAAGATAGGAATAGGAAAGAGACAAATCAGTTGGAAAGACACAATTTCAGAGATGACTGGAGAAAAGGGAGTAGAAAAGAACAAGGAATTGGCAGAAAGCAGATTGGTATGGAGAAGAAATGTCAATGATTTTGAGTACAACAACACAACATAATTATCTCATGAAAGCTTCCACCAATCGAATCGGTTTGGAATGAGAAAAGAAGAAGGGTTAGGTCTCGAATGTCAGAGTCCAGAAAAATGCCTAACCTTCCTCCGGCTGTCAAACCTTCATCATAAACCTTCCTCTTCTAAGATTATCAGAACTAGCGAAGGTTTTTGAACTCTGCATTGTGTATGTCTCGGAAGCTTTAACTGTAAATGGGCTATGCCTTTCACAGTCGATGTCGCATAATATGAAAACTTTGCTGAAACTGGATTGTCGATACAGATTTCAAAACCTTCCTCAAATACGACATAAAGAGTAAAATTTTCCTCCGGCTCAGAGCCGTGGAGCCGTGACTTTTTCTGAACTCTGTCGAATGTAAGAGGAATTGTTAAGAAATACGTTTAAGGGTCTCAAACCTGGTTGTGAGGTGACATGCCTCGGAACTAGCGAATGACGAGGTGAGAAAGATCACCCAAAGTTAGTCTGGATGCTTCTTCTGTAACTGGAAATTGCATAAAAAACCATGCGTATGTCTCATTGCTGAAAAAGACTATTGTAAGAAAGAAGAAAGCAAAGTAATGTATAAATGTTTACGTATAGCCAATAACAGTAGGCTTAAAGTTCTGGAAGCAATTCCCCATGACATTGAAGCTCATGTTCTAGCTAATCTTTCAGATTACTCACTGGAGTTGTACGTTCAAGAAAGTGAAGTTTGTTATGCTCTTAGGGCTCCTCTCAATTGAGTATCTAACTCATTTCAGAGAAGCTCCAAGAGCATAACAAACTTCACTTTCTTGACAGCCCTTTATATAACATTGACAACAATCCCAAGCTAAATAGCTACAGACGAAAAATGAAAGATAATGTAGATTATATTACCAAATTTTGATCTATATACTTTTAAAGATGATTTATAACCACATTTAGTCATAGATACTGCCGTTCGAAGCAATCACTATGTATTGGGGAGACCGGAGCGGAGGGGAATGAGCTGGGGTCTGAAATCTTAATGCATGTTGGTACTGGCGTATAAATTTATAACAATCTTTAAGCTGGGGGTATGAAATACAATTCAGGAAACGCTGGAAGCGACAGGGCGGCAGGTACCTGGAAAATATCCTCCTATCATTCAGATGTGTAATAATGTTATCAATTGCATTCAATCTTATCTTCATAGCTGGGGCATCAAAATATTTCGTGTCCTCAGACTTGGGCTTCAAATAATCCTCACACGTTTTCACTGCGGGACAAATGTTTGGAGCTATTGTTTCATTAGCCTCCACTCGCTCCCCCTGTACTAACTGACTGCCCCCTTAATAATCAGAGCTCCTTATTGAACATTCGAATTATAATCTGATGAATTTATCAATTCACAAGAGACACCTGCGTCATAATCAAAGATACTTAAGATGATCTTCTTTGAAGTGTTTGGCAGATCACTGTTCACCTCTAACTTCTTTCAAAAGAAAATTAAAAGTCCCATCAGAGATCCTTGTGGTACTCCAAAAGGAACTGAAAGGAATCTAGAGCTTCTACTATTAGGAGAAATATATTGCTTTCCATCCAATGGATAAGATCATTGAAGAGTACATGCGAAAGCTCCTTGATGTTCAAATTTTCCGTTAGCATTGCATTTTTAGCAGTTGTAAATACTTTTATAAATCAGCAAACATGCGATCTTTCATTATCAAGTGTACTTCCTACAGCTTCTATTGGACTCTAAAGTGATGTTCAATTGCATGGTTTTTACTTTTTAGAAAATAACGAACTTTCAGTTCACAAAGAAATCTATAAAGTCATCCATACATTTGATAAATCCCCCTGGAACATGTCTCCATCTTCCTCTTTCCTTCTTGCCTTCAATGCACCCTATAGTATATGGTGATTTAATATCTCCTTCCTCATTTTATGGCATAAAATCTCATACCACCCTTTACCGTCCGCATTGCCAAGCCTTTAATTTGAGACTTTGAGAAACTCTCTTAATCTGTCCTTTGAAGGTAATAAGGGCCGTCGCGGAGTTGATGCTTCTGGGAACTTAAGACTCCCACATGACATGGGCATGATATCCAAGGACTGGGTGTCGTTACTGATAACACAGCTGACAATTTTCGAAACATTTTTAACATCGTTGACAGCATGCTAGATAACTATTTGCAGAGCCACCGAGAAAGGGAGAGAGGGGCAAAATTAACCAAGGGCCTCAATACCTAGGGGCCTCATAATTCCCAATGCTTCAAGGTCAAAAGGGCCTTATAAAGTACGACTAGCAGTAATTTTCTGGAGCTAATTCACAGGCAATAAAAGTTTTCTGCTCAATTCGCTCGCAAGATGTTTCATATTTCTCTTTTGATCCAAAGCCTCTGAAATCTCTTGCCGGCCCTGCTTATTTATGATATCTGCGAAAGCTGCAAAATGAAAAGTCATCAGATTTGCCGCTAAAGGGCAAATTTTTGCCGACGAAGCGCTCTTGCAAGGGGGTTATATTTCCCACGTCCCCTCGCTACGGGCCTGAGCGTGATCAAAGAATTTAGAAATGGTTGATGTAGTAGTGGAAGCAAATTTTATGAACCAAATCTACTATCATTTTCATCAAATTTGGCCTTACTTTTACCCACCAACTGTCTAGAAATGATTCTGATTATCACACGGCACACACCTAGTTATGAGCTATTACATCGGTTTTCAAGTTATTCCCACCTTTTAATAAGAACTATTGTCTCTACACGAAATGGCAACCAATATGGCATTAGCTATTAAGTATTCTACAGTAGCTCATTCTCACCTTCCCTACAGTTCTGTCTAAATCACCTGATTTCTATTCTATCCACTCTAACCTTTCCAAGTGTGTTGTTATTAGGGATGATTCATATACAACGACATCAAAACGTGAGCAAGTATCAGCCTTCCATTCCCAGAATTGCAAAACATCGTCTCTACAAAAGCACAATAGCCCCCCCCCCCATAGTCTGCAGAACTACGTCGAATTTTGATTAACCCCCCAAATTTGACGGAAATAGCTACGTTGTTACAAAATAAATGCGATAGTTGTGGACGCTCAAAGTAGCTAAACCTTAAAAATAAATTATTAAACATACTCTTGAGAAGAAGTCCTGACAAGAAGGGTTTTTATTTCAGAAGTCCTTATAACTTCAGGGTGTCCTGTGGGAGTTACGAGCTCTTGATTGTTCATCTCACGGCTACTTTCTGTTCGAGGCTACTTTCTATTCGAGGCTACTTTCTATTCCAGGCTACTTTCTATTCGAGGCTATTTGATTCCACTCTTATTAGACTGAAACTATTTCACATTCACCACCAAACCGCAGGATTGCAAAGTTGCAGGTCCCCTTTAAGAAAGCACAGTAAATATAACTTTTCCAAGCCATATTTGGATTGAATAAATAATTCAGTACTTTAAACACATCGCGAAATTTTCTGCTCAATTATACGATCGAGTGGCAAAAGCCTTAAAGACTGGTACTTGAAGACAAAATTGAACTGAATATGCTGTTTAATAAGTTGAATGCAGAGTGATTACTATATAATCTGAAAGTATGCATTCGGAAATATCTTTCAACGTAATCAACAACATTTCCGAATTCTAATTTCCTCATAAACTAGCAAGTATTATTCAATCAACTTTTCATTTCAATTTCACTTCCAGCTCTGCTGTTTCACATTCTTGACCTTGCTAGGCAACAAATTCCACTTTGAATTTGACTAGTGTTTTTCCTCCAATGAGTGAATGAGAGAAAACCAGATCTGATAGATTCGTAGATATTTATCGGCCGGTATTTTTCAATGCCATGGCGCTCCTTCAATCGAACTTTAAACGCTCTCTCAGATCCCTAAAGGCATAAAATCAATTCAATAGTATAATCAGATCGAATCAAGCAACCACAGTATGTAGAGCTGGGCCAATTCGAAACTACCAAAATCTGTCGGAGGTACCTTCAATAGTTCTATGGACATTATTCTCACAGGTTCAAAATTGAGGAATGCAGGTCTTCAATGGGTTCTTATGTAAATGGTACTTAAGCCAAATTTAGGCTATCATGGTTCTTATAATAGGTTCTTTTATTTTCATATTAATTTTATCTTAATATACTATATATAACATGGATATTATATATTATTAATATTGTTATGAGCTTGAATGAAAACAGTTATATCAAGTTACTTTTTAATAGCTGATGATCTTCAACCAGCAATCTCTACCAATACACTTCTACTGCAACCCCAATGATAAGAACCTAGCTCAACAGTGTAGCCTAAATAGGTTCTTATGTGCAGGAGGGTTGAAGTGAAAATCTTGGCCTAGTAGGCTCTTACAACCCTGGTTTTATACGCGAGCTAGTACTGTAAGCAGTCAATTTGTTCGGTCAGGTTTCTCTTACCGTTTTCTGCACAAATCGATGGAATGCCCGTTCAAACTTACTTCAATATACGTAAATTAGCTCCCAACACATCGGTTAAGAAGTTGCTGGATAGTAATTCAAAATTGGTTTTCGATTTGATTAATATGCCTAAACACAATATTTGAGTCCTATTTAACATTGGTTTTAAAGGTGATTTATTTGTCAATCTTCACCCATTAGATGAGCTGCGTTTAGTGGGCTGTCATTCATTTTCCTTGATTATTAAATCTCGGTGGCTGTAACAAGGTGATGTGCCATTCTAAGATCCACACCTGATTTACAGTGTGGTAGTACTTTGGCCTATTCGAAAAGACGGAACACAGAATCACAGTCAATCAAATAGCACGACAATCTTCGCATCAAGTGAAAGAAAGCCGATATGCTATTCTTCCAAAGTAGAAGTTTGTCCTCCAAAAACTCACTATATAAATAGAATGCATAACAATGACCGATATCGGTGATTGATGAAGCCGATTGACGGCAGTAAGTGGTGGTGATTCAAGATGATGATATTGATGATTAGGAGATGGTGATGTTAGTGATTTGTAATGATTGCAAATTTCATCAGGTTTCGAACTTGCGACCTCAGCCACCAGAGCAGTGGCAGAGCCACTCGATGTACGCACTTTTGATTCGGGACAGTTTTGTACCAGGTATCTGATACGGTTTTGTGCCTACCAGGAAAGAGGTACACAGCTGAAGCTGCATGAGCGTGAACTGACACAGATCCAATGTAAATGCAAGTGAGCAGGAGCGTGCGTCTGTAGTGGATACAAAATAATCCAGTTCCGAGTGAACGTTACAATAGCAAGATTCAGTACATTTCCTAATCTAGCTCCAAAAACTCTAGGTGCTCTACTATATATTGTATGTCTTCTCTTACCCCTGTTCCCGCCCAGGCCTTATTATCATGGTCTATCGATTGCTCTATTCCAACCGCCTTTGCTCCATATTTTACGCAACTTAGCAAGGAAAAAACCCCACGTTTTATCACGAGTATTCATACATTTAGTGGTTACCAAATAAATTAGGAGCTAAAGTCTCATTTGAATGAAAATTAAGCAAAAGGCATCGGGTCAAGACATTGGCTAAAGAAACGAAATTAAACTGGTATTGATTTACAAAGAGCGTTTGTGTAAGAAAGAACCATATGCCCATATCAAATCAACTTGACGTAGGCACCGATTTTCAATGTATCTAATTCATTCGTGCCCCTGTTCCAATTTCCGAAATGAACAGGCTGCAATAAAACAATAACAATTTACATCTATCTTGGACAACTATGGTCAGCGAAGTTATGCTATTTCAAGAACTAGTTCCGAAGTGAATATCAAAATAGATCTTAGACAACAGTGCAAAAACTCTGTTAGTTTCTTTTGCATCGTACGAAGGGTATTTCTACTTGAGCATCTTTCCCAATACAGTGAGTCTTATTGATAGCTTTGGAGTACAATTATGCAAGCACGGTGTCACTGGGGGGGGCGGGGACGGAGGGCTTCAGTCCCCTCTTTCTGCCATACCGATTTTCCTAACCTTCATCAAGTAAGTTTATAGTTTATAGTCCCACGTTTTATATGCAGCCCATCCACTTTTTCTTTGGCGGCACCGTGCCTGGTATGTAATGGATAGTATATCTAACAAAACTCTATTGCTGTAAAGGAAGAAGGAGCGATTCACAGGTGAAGATTGAGAGCAGAAAGCATTTTAGTGAATGCACAAAAGATTCTTCAAAGGAAAATCTCTGAACAAACTTGCTTCGTGAAAATCCACTTGCAATCCCATTCTGGAATTAACACGTCTTCTATGTGAAGAGGAGTTGCATACTGAATGTTTTCTAATGGTGGGTAATCAGAGGCAAATTAGTCTGCTAACTATTAGCAAAATATGCCGTTTGGACACTTGCAAGCTATTTCTTATTACTTTAAATGTAATTTGGCTACTTATCCTTATTGTAACCGATTAATATTTCACCCAGTGCAATCCAATAATGCTAATATTATCATATTATTACCATTGCAACTATATCTAATATTCATAACACTGTTGATACTGCAGAAATATTCCACATCACACTATAGTAGAATCAAAGGAAGAACTGTATGCAATCATGCTTAATACAGTGAGAAGAAATAATGAGAAAACTTTGCTTATTTGCAATATTAGACAAGTGGACATTTGCAAATATTAAATTAATACCTGTGAGGTAATCTCCTATTACTCATTATGAGAACAGAAAATTGTACGGTAAACACTAATCCAGTAGTCTCAAACTCGTTTCCCGCGGGTCATCCCGAGCCCCCATGACGAAACAATTTGGCCGGCAATACAATATGACAAGTAGATGATAATTTGGGCTTTTGAATTCTATTTCAGTGGTACCTACCACATTACTTGCGAAAGGTTCATTTTGTACAAAGCGAAACACTTCGTGGGTTTGGCCATGTAGTGCTGCATAGCAATCATAGACTTTCTATATCTCACTGTCTCATATTTGGGTATGGTCAAGCACAGCCTAGCTGGGGGAATGGAGGAAGGTAAGGGGCTTCAGGCCCCACTTTTTGCCAGCCAGCGATTTTGCTAGCCTTCACCAAGCAATTTTACTGACTTTGTAGCACCCCTGTATTATTTGGTGGCGGGGTGCCTGATACCTGGATGAAGTCAAGGTTGCTATGTGAAATAAATGATGTGGATTTCGTATCATGCGACCCTTCCTCATTCAGGCTGTTTCCTGTGACCCACAAACAGAGTTCTATCGACTGGGGGGGGCGATAGGGGACACCACGTCCCCACTGTCTAGGACATTTGGAAACAATTTTGTTCCTGCACGACTATTACAACAAGGATACCCTACAAGAGGTCGCTTATATTTGTGTATAATACAAAACTGCTACGCAATGATTTTGTGTTCTATCTAATATGAGGACAATGTTCCCATGCCACTGGATAATGCAATGTTCTCCCAATAACCGATTCACATTTCATAGCTGGGAGCATCCCAGCCCTGTGCTGATGGGTAGATTTTTCAGTCGGACAACAAGGTATAGTCGGAGTCTTCCATTGCGTGTATCGTTTTGGCAAATTTTGAATCATTTCATGGCTTAGCACAGGACCATGCACTATGACCTGCGAGTTAATGCTCTGTTTTTGTCTTCGATATTTCGTTCTCCGATTTTGAAACCAGGTTTTCACTTGCTTTTCGCTGAGTTCGAGACGGGACGCGACTTTGCTTCTCTCTATCAATGTTAAATATTTTTTAACCCGAAACAGTTCTTCCAAAAATTTTAGCTGAGCTGCTGTAAAGGTCGTTCTTTCCCTAGGGTACTTTCGCTTCGGTTCTCGATTGTCAGCAGTGCTATCTGCTATATCATCATCTTCATCATTGCTATTACTATAGGTCTCATCAGCATCTCTATCTACGAAGGTGTATGACAAAGCAACGTCACTCAGAATTTCTGGCGATCTCGGTGCTTCTGTTGGACAGATATCTGCAAATGTGCTGGAGATTTGTCTTTCACCTAAGAAAAACAAACTGAATTAAGTACGCCCGGTATTATTGTAAGTGTAGTACCGATGAAGTTAAAGTCGAAATATGCGAAATATGTACTACAACATAGAAAAAGATATTTTCCAATATAAACATATAAATATATATATATATATATATATATATATATATATAATATATATATATATATATATATATATATATATATATATATATATATATATAAATATATACATACATATATATATATATATACAACTTAGGGCATAACTCGTCAAACGTTTCAGCGAAAACTGTCAGCAGTAATAGCATATAATGATTTACATATACAGTAGATAAATTTAAATATATAGATACATTCATATATCTATATATATGTAAAATCAAGGGGCTTTCCTTCTGAGAAAGGCTTAAATTTTTGAACTTTAATCACACCATAGGCATGCGTCCTTTGCGAGTCATGTTGCAGCACCAAAAGTTTATTTCTTAAGAACGAGAATTTAAGCCTCCCAATTATTTTTGTATCTAATAATCATTAATCAAATAGGATTCTGTTGATGTTCTGAGCCGGGTTTTCAAAATCGCAGTCTTTTTTGTAAGAATTAACTCTATAAGAACACCAGGGCCCGATTCCTCAACATATATACAAGCTTCCAATCCTAATGTTGTTCGTCGTGGTTCTCGTAAACAAGAAGACATACGAAAATGTCCAGCCTAAGATGGAAAATGATAATAAAATAGATATAACGGTCTTAAAACTTCTCTACTGGAACATGGTTATAAAAGAGCAGAGAAAATATCACAGTAATTTGTTGTCTAGTGGTCTTGGAAATAACTCAAATCAAATAGTTGTGGAAAAATCAATCATGAAATGCGACCATGATTAAGAACATTATTAAAGGTATCAAGAAACTGAATATCGAATATACAAAATCGTACTGCTAGAATAGTTACTGGCAATAGCTATGATACGCCATGGGCATACGTTATGAACGAGCTCAAATTCCCTACGGTTCAATGTTTTCAAATCGATAAAAAGTCTTGTTCCCAGTTACCTCACTGATTGATTCACACAGAACTCGACTCGAGAGGTTAACAATTTGTGAAATTTTGAGACTCGCATGCCTACTCCAAAAATGAAGACGAGCCAAAAGGCATTTTCATTTCATAAATCAACGATTTGGAATATATTCGACATGCGATCAAGCTAGTCCCTTCTATCTACTTTGAAACGCAAATTATGCAATGTCTGGTTTTAATTTTCTCTATTCCTTTTGTCCTAATTTAGCACTGTATATGGTACTTCTTCTATTTTTACATATTTATATTGTAAATCTAAAAATGGTTAAACATCCATTGTTGATGGGGTAAACGTGAATAAAGAAGTCAAAACGATATTAAGATGAAAAACTATGGTTCGTACAAAGAGACTAAGCTTATCTTAGGATAATAAAACCGGTCTAAATTGCTGATAAATACAATTCAGCTAAGCTGATTAAGAAAATTCCTCGTAAGTAGTTGAGTACTACAAATTGTAACTAGGACATTTCAATACTGAAGAGACATATGACTTATCCTTTGTTCTTATTTGAAACAAGCAATCCTTTGAAATACTTGTTGGTATGTGAATAGAATACTGGAGTTAAAATTCATAGCTTTTGTTGACAACTGCAACCACTACTAGGATTCATTGTTGAATGGATGTGGGATGTTAATGTTCTAATCTCCACAAATTTCTATTGCTCTTATTTCACATAATGTTTCATTTTTGCATTTTATTGGCCACTTTTCAATCAAGATCTGAAAGTAAATCAAGTACTCTGCTACATGCATTGCAGTATTTGCTCCTTATAAGTTATACAACCCACCTCTCTATCTAACATCTAAGGGCCTAATTGCACTCCTTTGCCAGAAGAAAACTAGAGAGTGCCAGAGAGCTCGCAAAAAGTAATTGAAAGAGCAGCGTATGATCTTTTGACATGTTATATGCTATTTAAATTCTTTCTGCAGGAAGTTACTCTGAAAATTTTGTGATTGGGGTAAAAGCCAATGGTCTTCCAAGTATAAGAACCAGTTTGCAACCACCATATTCCTTGAAAGAACCGTGGATCTAATAGAAATCTCCAGTAAAGAACCTGCCTCATACAATAAAGAGAAAGAGGACTATGAGAAGCAAACTCCTTCAAACAAAACTGCTACGAGAATTTTTACTATAATGTATTAGCTAACAGTGTGCCGCATTCTGGCTCTGTGTACAGTTATATTTCGAGATTCTTATTCTGCTGCAAAATGACATTTCTTAAGTATACACTAACAAATCTCCTTCAAATTATGTTTTAGACCTACCATTAATAAAAATAACAAATCCCTATATGAAACACGGATAAATGGACTACGCACAGTTCATGGAAAACGAACTGCAATGAATGGAAAAGGTTTCCTAATTCTCGATTGCTTGTAGTGATATGAAAATTCGAGATTCAAAAGCTCCTAAGGGATTCTGTCTTTGGAAGTAAACGGTCCTTACTTTTACAGCCATCCACATGTTGGTTCCTTATAAAGCGGGTCCTTATAAAAAACACGTGTAAGACCAAAGCTACGTCTATCATGAAACATCAAAATATTGAGCCCAAAAAGGTGCAAATGCCTTTCAGGAACTCTCAGGGAAGAGCAGATCTTATTGGCTCATCCCATGGTGATGCTACTGCATCCAGATTTGATTCTACTCGTGTGTCAAGGTTTTCTTTCACTGTGAAATATAAGTTTTTGCATAAGAACGCGGAATACAAGAAACCAGAACTCAACTGCTCAAAAAGTTTAGAAAGTTGATTACTGGATCTCTGAGACCAAAAAAATCAATAACTTCAAATACATCTAAACTCCAATTTTCACACAGGCTATAGGTTCTATGCATTCCAGTGTTAGACTTGTAAAGTGTTTGCCTGCTTTCGTAACACCGCAGTGGTACACAATTTCACACATTCTTGCTAAGAAAGTCTTCAGAAGGTTTTAGTACTGAAGTCATGAAAAATCTAAAAAGCTCGAGTGCTGGTCCAAAAAACTTTCTTATAAAAAGCATGTGTGTTAGCATTTTCCCTCGGCTACACCTGAGATTCTCTATCACAACAACCTAGAGATTAAAGCCATTTCCTGATTTAGGAATTACTAGGGTATTGAACCAATACATCCCGTTACATGAGTCATCTAGACACTCTTAAGCATGAGCATCCAAGAAATAACAGCCTGGCTATGTTCGTCTTTCTCCCTCGATGGCTGCCACATACCTACGCAAGTGTGCAAATGAAGAAACAATTCGTACAATTTTTTTTCACGTTTACAGTTATCATATCTCAGAAATTTCCTAATGTTGTTATGCATTACCCTGGGAGTGTACATCAGTCACATAGTTTTCGGACATCCGAACCCCCTTTGTCCCGCTGGCCCATTGTATATTGTTGCCTTTTAACCTAGCTAGTTTGTACGTTCATGGCTATCATCATATGCATAGTATTTGTATCAGAAATAGAGGTACTTTGAAAAGATGAGCACGCTACAGTGTACAAGGGTTAGTAATACCTTCTGATTTTGTCCTGGTTTCACATTCCTGGTCTTCTTCGTGAGTTGCAATGATATCTTTGATCAAAAAGGAAGTGAAACGGGTCTTCTTCTTTTCCATGATTTCCCACCCCTGATGCAAATTCATCTGATACAAAGTGCCCTCTTTCTCTCTAAATGATGACTCTTCCACCGATCCTCTGAACTCTGAATCTTCTCTCTCCCACAAGTTGACTTATTTCCAGGGAGCATGTGCAAAAAAATCTATCTACTGAACGGTTGAAATCACTTCAGGATGCGCTGCTGGGCAGACTTGATTATTGCATTTCACAAGTCGGTGAAAACAGCGGGAATGAGCTAGCAAAAGACTTTCCTAAAGTGTTGATTCTGAAAGTCGATGCCCTAGTCTCATCGTCCTGTGCCGAATCGCGCTAACGGAAATTTGAGTCACGTGTCATCTAGTGTTGCTATGATAGAGGGCTTTGATTCCTCGGACACATAATTAACATCATGACGCCGGTATTTTGTTCCTATTAACGAGTATATAACTCGCATTTATTATTGTCTGGCTTTATGGTGTCACGCAGACAAAGAGCAATCGACCGGGTGCGAAAGGAAAAGGATTGATCTAATTATGCATCTCATTTCAATTTGCTTCTTATTCACACCTTGTAAGAGTCTTTTAGGGGTGTAGGTCATCAAACACTCGCTTCCTGCGAACGTACGCCGTGTCTGCGGTGCGGATCGCTTGTCGCGTATGAGTATCAGCGCTGGCGTACGAGTATGAGCTAGGGCCTAATATAAGAGAAATATACAATATACACTATTTTTTGACATGAAAAGGTTACAGGCAGAGCTAATGGAAAATATCCATGACCACACCCATTTTCTTCAGGGAATAGTTTTCTAGTGTACTATACTTGTATGCTCTTGTTCTGTTTAAAACAGCACATAGAAACTGCAATAACCAATAATAGTTTTTACACCATAGATATTGATTTTCGATAGGCCGTACTTTGTTTGAAACTTAAGACCACTATCAGTACTCAAGGCCAGTGTTTTTAGACCCTACTGTGACGCAGACAGGACAGCACTAACACTGTACGCAAAATGTCACGCGTACGCAAAAACCAAGAAGCGCAAGGGTATGAACTTTTTCGAAGCAGGCTGGATAAGTAATTTGAGGGGTAAAGCAGACTGTCCAGTCACACACGATGATAGGCCATCCTTTCTTGCAAACATTCCACAAAGCTGCCTCTGCCTCCGTCACTTCTGGACCACTTCTGCTATCGAAACCTTGAAACTTGTTCTGTTTGCGCCCTCGGTATATTGCCATCTCTCCAATGGCCTCAGAAGCGATGTCCTTCGATACACTTCTATATTCTCCGCACGTACGCTTTCTCGGCATCTCCAAATAAAACGCAAATGATAATGGCCTATTGGCGTGCATAATTATCAACCTATTATGACAGTTTATCTGGATAAAGTATTGAATAATCTCATTAATGTTCAGATTATATGAAGGATGCGAGAGGCATTCAACATGGCCAATCGTTGTTACTCACTCACGACAAAGTGAATTTAGCAGCTATTTGATGGCGCCACGTTTACATCGCTGTGACTATGTGCAAAATGTTGCAACTCGCTGGTTATCAGCAAGTGCTTTGTCGTCAAATAAAATTTACACATACTTGTGCGAGAAAGTAACACCTACTTTATCAAATTGCTAGTTATCAACCGCAAATTTCCTGTTGCAGAGTTGCACACATTTGTGACACGTGAACCCCCATGGAGATCATTTCTAGAAAAAGAGGAAGCTGATGTTCACCTGACAACACTTTCGTATTCGTTCATAAGCTGAAGTTTCGTGTTGTATAAATATGTACCACAACGCCATATACATTCCTTATTTTCTCCTTATTTCCAGGCCTACCATCAGCTGTTGTGGAGTTAGGGGCATATGAAAACAGGACCCTTATCACTTCTCTGGTTCAGGAGCCAGGATATTCTTCAACTTTGCCTATTCTCCTGTTGTCCCTGCTTATCTCCTATAAAGTAACGCGAAAATGAGTAATCCGCGTGATAAACAGTAGGGATGGTGTTAGTATGGACCTGGTATACTCATTTTTATAGGACAGTTCTTGGTCCACTATTGGAATTTTCTTAGCATTTTCAGGATTTCAGCACTAAAACTGTCTAAAGATTTTGTTAGTGAGACAGGCAGGCATTACACAAACATAAATCTTATAATACGCAAGCAATGTATGCAAATTAAATAAAGGAGATGATGGGCTTGCGTAACTGTAACTACACACGTTTTTTGTATAAGAAAGTTGTTTATCAGAAAGTAGTACTCGACTGCCAAAAAAGTTAAGAAAGTTCAGTACTGGATATTTGAGACCTAATAAAGATGATAAGTTATATACCTTTAATATTCTAACATTCACACAAGACCATCATCGCTTTTACTTAAATTGCATACCTTTTTGTGGTAACCTATGTATTAGAGTCTCATTAGAGTGTTATGCTTTTTGTAGTGCCTGTCTGTCTGTGTAGCACTGTAGTGTCACGCGAACTAGGACATTCTTGCAAAGAAAGTTTTAAAGAAGGTTTCAGTACTCAGGCACGCCGGAGCCGGGGGGGGGGCACTTTTGTGCTTATGTATGATGTTAAGATTGATGTATTCGGCCTAAATAGAAAGCAGATCTCCTTTTTCCGTGTTAAAATTCGCTCACCTTCAAGAAGTACCAGTGGCGGAATTATCAAGGCCTACTGGAGGTAAATACCCAAGTTTTTTCAAAACGTTGTGCTATGGACTAGTCCAAAGTCTCATAAACGTGTAAAGTCAGGGAAGGGTCTGTGTTTTCGGTCACCTAGCGCTTAACACGATCCCATTGCTCTGAAAACGTGTATATTTACAATTTTACCTGATCTGGCAACAATCTTTATAGAGGAGCAAAGATATCTATTCATTTTTCTCACAAATATTTCAAAGATTTTATCTGCCGTTTGAATTTTCCGAACGTTCGCAAGCAGTTGAACACGACTTTCTTATAAAAACGCTTTACTATATAAAACTTCTAGCGAAATCTCCAGACCATTAGAACTTTATTACATATAAATGAATATATATATATATATATATATATATATATATATATATATATATATATATATATATATATATATATATATATATATATATATATATATATATATATATAAATTTATATATATATGTATGATACGTATATATAATTTTGTATGTATAATGATTATTCACATCGAAACGCAGCAAAGTTTCTCTTGGTGACTAACTGGGTGGGAAGAATGATTTATACAGTCACATAACATTTTGACAGCAGCATAAAATGTTGCAGGTCATGTAAGTAACTGTATAAGTCATGGTGTGGCGGAGACAGTAAAGTCATTCTTACAGGATATTCATACGCGATCTATACCTAAATTTGTGTACATAAGTACTTGAGAATGACACGTTTCCTACGATATCCGTCGAGCCTCTTCCTTTCACCAAGCGGCCTCAACTATAAATCACAAAAGACGTCACAGCGAGGTCATGGCTTGATGCGATGTAAATACTCAGTCTCCAGACCCCGCTGTCTTTGCTCGCATCTTATCGATATTAGAGGTAATAAGCTATTAAATGATGAGAATAGGGAGATAAAGGTGTAAAGCTCTCAATTGATACTTCACAAGCGCCAATAAGTGGGCAAAATGTGGAAACGGTCTTCTGACATCTCAGGGGATGCTCTGGCTAAGAGGGGTAGAAATTTTAATGGACATTGCCCTGGTGCGCTTAGGCGTGATTGACCTCAGGAATAAAGCATTTTCTGACCAGCATTACAATACTTGGAAATGAAGGTCATATTTGATTGCATAAAAAGTGATTCACTTTCGGCAAGAACGCTTCACAACCACTTGCTTCTTTCACAAGGAACTAGCTCAAGGCCTAATTCTTAATCAAAGCTCCTCATTTCTCGACCTCTTTTGACCACTTGCAATACCAAAAGTTCCTTAATAGCTCAGTTAAACTGCAGATCCAGGTCCTTTTTAACAAACAAAATGGAGGGGGGGGGCAAATGCCTCCAAGTTCTCAACTTTGCCCCCCAGAGTGAAGAGGTTTATGACCCCAGAAAAATACCCTTTTTTGTTTAGGTTCTCAGCTATGTTGTCACACAACTACTGCTGTCACCGTGCTGCAATGAATGGGACCCCTCGAGTTTCATCGGCAAAAGAATGAAGCCCAATAACATTTTTGCACAACATAAGGAAACTGTGTAATACACGAACAGTACGTTATTGTAACAATTACAAAACAACAGATTTCATCTCCAAATTTTTTTGCGTCAATACTTGACATTTATGAACATTGTTTCAGTATATCACATTTATCAACCTTATTTCAAATTAGGCTTTTATTTCAAACTGGGCTAGCGGTGAATGACGCAGTCCTGATATTTCCCTGGAATTAATCATATATCCTTAGCTTGCTTTCCTAGTATCACGTCCTTTGTTGAGAGTCTGCCCCCCTCCAGTAAAAATATGTTAAAAAGGGCTATGTCAGCAGATCTGGTGAGCTAAGGAAAGTACAAATGTTCTTAAAGGAACCTTAGGCCAGGGTTGAGGCTGCAACAGAGTTCTAGATTCCTTCCCTTATCATAAAATTCTAAGACGGCCTGTATGATGGAGTCATGCACAGTGGTGGATCCAGCGAGGGGCCATGGCCCCACAACAATAAGAAACCATAATGATTTTAGCGTGTCTTTTTAAACATCCTTTCATTAAGTGCTGTACTAAACTGTTCCTTCAAATTCCTTATTTTCTTGGTGATTCCCAACTTCAAGTTATTTATTAAGGTGTTACTTATATAAAATATGTAAAAACAACATTACTAACTATTTGGAATTTTGCATTTAATTCCCAACTAGAAAACAGTTTCTGCAATGATTGGTGCTAAATTCTCGATTGTGTCCACAAAATATTAGCATTTTACAAACTCCTTAGAGATTTGATATAAGAAATACCAATTTTGGCCTACAACATTTAGGCCCCGTTTAAGGTTTCTTATAAAATGAATGCGCACATAACATGCATTTTGGGTGAGAATGACCACTAATACCCTATTCTCGTGTCCAGGCTATTTTTAATCAAAATCACTTGCTGAACTGTCTCTATTTACTAATCCCCTTAAAATTTGCTCAATATTTTGTCTACAAATTCCATTTAAAACCAACTACAAAAAGGACAACACTAACACCAGGAAGATATTATAATAGTACTACTACTATATTATCTTCCTGACGAAAAAACTGTCCTTTTTGTAGCTGTTTGTAGATGGAATGTGTAATTAGTCGGGATTTCAAAGTGAAACGTGAACATGAAACTTAAGTTTCTTCCAGCAGCTCTAGCTTACTTGTCTAACTGCTCAGGGGGCTTGTAACAATAATAATTATTAGCAACTATAGTTTTCAACTGAAACTTACACTAACACTAACACTTACAGATGTTTATTGCATCCTTCAATTTGTCGCTGCTGAAGTGGCCATGGCCTTGAAAGGTTCGTTGAACTGGTACTCTGTTAGCTTGTATTGTGCTGAAACTTGAACTTCTGTTCAACATTAACAAACAGAAGTATGCTGCTACTAAAATATGATGCCAACCATTAATATGGCGCGGAAACAGGGTTAGTGAAGGAGAGTAATATCTCAGGATCACTGCTCAGGATACGGTTGTCATTACATCATGGCCTCGATATGAAATGGACTCCTATGGCCACAAGGAGCTAAGAGAAAATACCACAGTTACACAAGCAGATAACATCCTTGATCTACTGTGTCGTGAAGAAGATTTGGGCGCATAATTTCAGTATAAATGAGGGCAAATCTCGGTTCCACGTGAGATCTGCAGTATTTTGAATCAGGAGAAGAAGATGTCGACATGTTATTAATTCTTTTCATTTGCTGTGAAGAAGCACTGTCTTTCGATTTCCATGTGAGATTGAGTTCGCAATGTCAATTACATTATGTCAAAAAACAAATGGGCATCATACTTTGTGCCATTAGGTTGGGCAATGGAATTTTCACGCGTGACCTGTCCCATCAATAATGAAATGTCTTATACTAGGTAGCTCCAATTCTCATTTGTTATTTTCCCGCAAATTTGTAAGAATCATTTTCGTATTCAGTAGTATTCCTCAGTCCAAAACTCACCCGGAAAAAATCACAATTATACATAAATTAGCTGCACTTCCTAAAATCTTGACCTAAGCTTGTTGTTGTACAGAGACTCAATATTCTTTAAGCTGTCTCTTAAACTACACTTTGAAAATACACCTCCTTGCTTCAATACAGTGGAAAAAGAGCACCGGAACAATATGAATGCGCTTCAAAGCTGTTGTAATTTGATTGAATACAAAGATACTGCGTGGAGCATATATATCGCAGAGAGTCAATGCTACAAAGTATCATAATGTAAGCCTGGCTATTATAATGCAAATTACATAAAACTACTTCAACCATACCTAGTAATTTACAAGCCCATTTAATCACTGGGGTTGAAATGTGCTATACATATATAATGAATTTAAGAACTGCATACACAATGGATACCTTCAAAGATACCTCAAATGCAATTAACACAGGGCCTAAAATAAATGTCGAGCTTACTTACTTTATGGAGCTGTAAACTGATACCTGAATCTGTAATTGGGGAAGGTGCGGACTTGTAAATAGGTTCAATCTATTTATTGAGAGTAGGTCATCAAAACTAACATATGCTAACAAGGATAAATGTGATATATGTTTAGTGTATATTAACATCTACCAAGTTGTAGGCAAAATCGCAATTTATTATTGCACTGTTTAGATAATTAGCTAGAGTTAAGTTTCAGCCACGCCCACAATACATATCCAGAGAAAAATCAAACCCATTATTTCACAAAAATGCGGATCGGTAAAAATATCTTATTTTAGGCTCTGTATTTACCTACAAACTAACTTGCATCGCAGCAGATACTTTATTCAACAACTTTGGTAATAAAGACGTAAATGCATAGGCAACGAGCAATTAAATTGTGTATAACTCTTGGTACAATGCAAGTGGAATTAAAAATGATCTCTATATGAAAACTATTGATGTACTGCAAAATCAGAATAAGGAAGAACTAGTGTAACTGTCCAGGAAACTACGAAGTTGCATTGTTCATAATACTCTAAGAGTGAGTTCACCAATTGAGTGTAAAACTGTTCTGCTATAATAATGGCAAACCGCAGAGCACGTTTGTCAGTGTGGGGGGGGGGGTAGTCCAAGCTACATTCAGTGAATGAAACTCTGAATGTGCTGTGTATAAATCGAACAACTGTTCACATCTAACTATTCGTGTCCCTCTGATAGATTTAATACAGAACATACTTCCTTACAGCCGGTTCAAAGCACCAACTGCGTACAGGCATATCAAGGCATGGTTACTGTGAGGGTTAGATGCCTCCTTGAGAAAGATAAGGGCAGGGGGGTTGGCAAAGGCCAGATGGCCGCAGCTCATTTTTGTCAATTGTTCGATAGGAAGGTCTCTGATGACAAGAGGAATGATATAGAAGCAAGAAAAGAGAAGAAAAGGTGTGTGTAATACTTGCAGCAATCTAAAGGGTGGTATGTAGAACTTTCTCTTCGTGTCACATTCCCCTTTTCTCATCCACTTTCTTCATCCTATCTAAACTTCCCACACATCTTATCATATTGGCTATAACTCTTGGTCTGCCACTTGGATAGTCAAAGGGTACTAATATATTTAACAAATGAAGCCAACCTACAAATTATTACAACCAAAAATAGTTAAATATCGGATAATGAATAAAGACCAATTCACCTGATAAAAATTGTGCTATAATAGCAATGAAAAATATCAAAAATCTTAAAAGGAACATAAGAAGTTGGAAAAAATATTGGGATCGACCCTTTAAGGGAATAACGTAAAAAAGTAAATCACAAGCTATGATACGAAAAATTTAAAAATTTAAAACCTAAATATAATATACAAAATGATTTTCATATTCAATGAAATGTCAGAACAACTCATCCATTTTGTACTGGGTGACATCATACCATGGGCACTACTCACCACTGGTAAGCAGTTTGATTGATATCTTACCCTTTCATTTTCTATTATGCTCGAGATAAGGGGTCAGTCATTTACAATTCTCTGTACTGGGGCGGGTTCGAGCAGGGAGGGTATGAAACTTTGTGGAGAATTGTTGAGGGGCATGACATCCTCCAAAGAAAAATTCTGGAGAAAATCAGTCCATTGACGTGCAGAAGTCTATTGATCACAAAATCTATATGCATCTCGTTGTCACCATTTCTTCTAGACTAAAAATCAATAAAATGCTGCAATTTTTCCAGCTTTACGCTAGTGTGGTAAGCTCCTTCTTAGCGGTGGTGTTACTAGCATTCATTGTAGCTGTTTGTTCAAATGACGCTTAACACTTATTTTTGTTAAACATTCTCTATGTCCTTTACAAAGAAATCTCATAAAGAATGATATTTCCTCATGTACAAAGGTTCTTCTTGCAATATTTTCCAACAAGTAACTATGCAGAAAGTATTTTCTGTAAGCGATCCGTTCAAGCATATCAAAGTAAAGCAGCAATGAAGACATCTACCCTGAAATGCTTACAGAAAGAGTGTATCAAAACGTAACTCTGCAGATAGCAGCTGGGGTGTGAAACTGTTTATTTCTTTCTCAAATGGGGTATGGAGATTTTTGGACAAAAATTGAAGCAGCGTAAAACTTTTGATGATTTTATAAATTCTAACCCACCTCAGTACCCAGAGTTACAAACTACTGACCCTTCAACTCAACGGAGCAGCGCTGTTCTGATGTAATTCATAATATTTCGTATAAGTTTGCAAACTAACATCTATTGACAATAAAATTAATTGGACAAATTACAACATGAAGGCAACAACAAAAATATGCTACCGGCATGCTTGTATCTTGCGTAAGGCTTTTTCGAATTCACTGCAATGACAAACGAAGGATGTTTGTTGTAATACAAAATCGTATCAGGTCTCTAAATATTCATTCTTTTGTAGACAAGTATCTCAATGGAGAATTATGGGCTGATTACAGGCCTGAAAATAAGGCACCAGAGATAATGCATCCATAATATTTGAACACCACATACTCTACGCCAACCTGAGAAGTGTATCAATACGAAACTGGGGTTGTTTGTACATAGATACCACTGTTGTATGTTTTCAGAGCAGAGTCCTTCCTCTAAATGTGCAATACACTCCATGGGGAGTATAATCAAATGACAAAGAATCTATAGTACAACATATGGATTGGAATTCCCAGGACAACAAGAGAGCTCCTTCGCAGGTAATGGGTTCGAAAAGCAATGAAGGCATCGAAGTCCAATAATGGATTTAAACACGACCACAGAGCCTTGCAAGAGTAATATTTAAAAACATATAAAGGCATTAAGTGTAAATGAAAACTATTAAATAAAGATATATGCCTATATCGGAAAATGAAAGTATTCAAAGGCCGCAAAATGTCAAAACATACAAAAAAAGAATATGAAGACGAATATTTTTAACATTTCGCAATAAATTCTATCCTAATATCCAAGGCGTCGACATAAATGACGGAATCAAAATGGAGGAAATAAAGTTATAAAGTAGTCACGTGAAATGAAACTAAATCTTTGAAGAACAATATCATGGATGGCAAGAGAAAATACTTCTGCTCCAAACCAGTCAACCAACCTCGATCCTACTATTCCGAGTATGTTATTGTCTGTGCATACCACATCTCTTTCCCCTGCAAGTTAGAATTAGTAATTTTACCCCCACACAGCTGAATGAACCAAACGGCAGCAGCAACATGTTATTCGAAGAATTTTTCATCCTGTGACATGAGGGTGTCCGAAAATGAATGCCCCGAGCGGGACTGGGTAGCAAGTTCGATTTCCTCTTGGGTCACTCATTTCCTCGCACCTTCATTTCACAACTTTTCCAAATCATGTCATCGTTAACTAGCCTTTGTAACTTCACGTTTCTTTTATTATAAGAAAAAAGTTTATAAGAAAATGAGACTCAAATGGCCAAAATCCTAAGAAAATGTTGAGAAAATCATGAGGCTCAATTTCCAAAAATTCACCTTTTTTACGCGCGAGAAATCGATATCAGTTCATTCCTTGCAAGCTCCTTTACAATGATCGAAACTTTTCTTTGACAATCATTGTTAACAAAGATCAAACTTTTTATAACAAACAATGGTAACCTGTGTTAGCCAGTTTACTCAAATACAAGTTAAGAACATTTTAAGAAAATCTCAGCCTGAATGTCGGCAATAGTGAAGAAAACTGAGGCTTTGACAAAAAAGTGGTTTTCTTATAAAAAATACGTGTATACTTTTTCGTACGAATTCATATGATAAAATTTGCCACTCTGTTCTGATGGCTCGTAGAGGTAATAATCATGGTGAACTGAATCTCCGAGTCATATACGCCAGATAATTTTTTTCTGTGGAGCTGAATTTTCCCAAAGAAACCAAAAATGATGTAGGAGGCCAGCAGAAGATATGGGGCTCCAACCCTGATAATATGATCCAATAGCGCTTTTTAGGGCCTAAAACCTCCTACAGATAGGTCATCAAAACTGCACAAATTTCAAGACACATTGTGGGCGTAATCTCTGCAGTTTTCCTTTGCTATTTAGCTCCTCTACTGTCAAAGAATGTTCTAAACGCAATTCCTAATATGCAGAAGAATAAAGATTAAAGATGGCCTCAACTTGATTATCAATGGTGGATTCTATCAGGCTTACCTGTCGCCTTTCACATGACCATATAACAATGGACATCTCATCATTTATTGCGCCAACGCAGCTCAGTATCTGCTTGTAATCATTCCTAGAAAAGACGTGAAAATGAAAAACTCCACAGTATTGAAACTGAGAAATGTGCCTTTGCTTTTGAAAGTCATTCTCGTCAAGGTCCTACTCCAATTCCACAACATGTCAGCTAGGTGAGGTGTTATATAAGACCTGATGTATATCATAAGAGCAGTCCTAAGAAGACATTCAAGAGAAAAACTACCCCCTTGAAAGTCTATGACATCAAAAAGGACGAAAAACAATACGTGAAGACGATGGATACAATAGTGTAGCATATTCTAAAGTCATACATGTTCATATGGCAATTCTCCTGTACCCAATTTAGTTCCATCTATTTCAAGGCTATTGACTAGAAACTCAGAACTAGCTATATATCTTACAAGCAATGACGGATAAAAATGAACATATCAGTTAAAGTTTTAACGCCCTTCTAACTATTTATCTAGGCGATATTGCCACTGACAGAGGAGGTAAGACACCCTTACATACTTAAAATAATCAATACAAAAGATTGTTGCACTATGGTTTAATAGCTAAGAGATTCCCGGCCCTAGCCAAATTAGTTGTGAATGAAAATGGCACGTTTCAACTTCAGTGTCATTCAATGATGTGATGAGAAAGGCGCCGTAAAAGTCGAAGGAAAATGTGGTGTCATGGGTTGTAATTGTTTAAGGCAAGGTGCACTTCAGAGTTAATCAGCTAATGGAATGATATTCAACAATATGAGTTATACTCAAAGCAAGCAGTCTCATAAAAAGAACTTAGTTTGTAAACATAAGCAGGGTAAATTGTGCAAAAATACTTGTAAGTGCAGAGATTCTCAGGCAGGCGATAACACTTGGGGGTTAATCTGTTTGCTTTTATATTGCTACAAAATTTTCCACTTTGACACTGAGAGTCATCGCACTGCTTTTAGGCTGGATCCGCACATTTTGGCAATTAGACCCTACCTATACGACGTTCCCTATATTAGTCTTTGTCACTGTTACCAACTTACAAACGCGTCTGCTAGAGACGTTAATAAGCTAAAGATAGTATGATTTTGGAAAAATTTATACGGCTGCGATGGCCCCTTTCTGTGGACAGTCCTTGCAGCAGAAGGTTCAATGGACATTGCAAAGGGGCAGCGATGGCTATCCTGTTTCAATTGGCCAAGAAAGGGAGAGTGCACACCAATGGGTTACTCCTAAATGCGTGCTTGGAACATGACCAAGTAGCCCTGCTGGTAGGGCACTCGGTGTAGCTACAATGTTGAGGGTCGCGAATTCCAGTCTCTCTCAGGTCATTCACTTGGTCTCACTTTCACTTAAGAGAAACTGTTTCAATATGCTACTGAAAGTCTATATTTCAATATACTGAGTCTAGCAATTAATAAGGCAAAAGGGGCCTACAAACCTTACACAAAGCAGACATCTTACAGCATCCTCTGATACTCTTTGGAGCTGTTTCAGGACAATATGAAATTTGTCATCCGGTTCTAGCTGATTAACAGAGCCCGATAATCGAGAGACAAAAACAAATCCGGAATCTCCCAGACTAAAGGATGATAAGTTACTTGAATTCTTTTTCACCAGCGTCTCATGACAACAAGATGGGCCTGACTCAGCAATGTCAATAGGTTTACTACCGGTCCTTTTCTTCATATCATCGCTAAGATCGGGAACCATTTCTTCCACTAGATTTCCCACTAAACTCTCGGATGAGTCAGAGAGTGGCTTTGGCCCTTTTTTCACTTCAAATATCAGGAATCTTCCATTGCCCAGTCCAATCCAAACTTCGTTACGCCTTGGAAGAATAGCCGTGATTCTGGTGCTGTTTAAATGGGATATCTACAAAAAGCAAAAATCAATTCTTAGAACAAACCTCATGCATTGGAGAAACCAAAGTATCCAGCATAGAAAACTATTATTGTGGTGAGGAAATATACTAGAGCAGACAAAAGTCTATCCATGTAAAATTATGATGGAAGAGATGGAAGAGTATAGAATACTGAAAAATTATGCAGGGGCTTGAATTTTCAAATTTTGGCTATTATTGGAGAGTCAATTAATAAATCAGTGAATGAAGGTTGGCGATTTGGAAAAATTCAAGGTTCTCAGGTTTTGCTAGAACAGCAGCTTAAATCATAATCAGACAATCTAAGTAGTGAAACATACAAAAATATTTTTGGTAAAATCCACAGGACAGAAGATCGACAAGCGAAATCGATTATATAAAAATCTTTATTGACACAAACAGAACAGAGGTAAGTGTTAAGATTGATAAGGCAAGATGGTACCTTTTCGGATGCTAGACCACTCTCATCCATAACATCCGTTGTCATGATGCATGAGAAATTCTTTTTGTCGAACAATTGCAAAACTGACGACCTGAAAATCATGTGATTCAAAATACAGAAAAGACATGGGTGGTTGGTGTAAAGCAAGAAGTGCTGAAATTGGAGTTCAACCACGCCAAAACTATTAAAAGAAGGTCAAATCACAAAGCCAAATTCACAAAACAGACAACTAGATAACTTCGAAGTTTCAAATTGCGAAATGATGACAGAAGGCTTGCTCTGGCTAGATCACTGTCGAGAAAGTACAGTTTAGACTCACATCTCTAGCCTGAAGAAAGGGGGGAATGTGTGCAATTCACGAAATGGACATGACAGCTTGAAGTGTTAGTTCTCGCATGGCAAATGTTCTAATATCGAGCAATCCTAATTCACTTTTGATGAAGAAAGGACCAATCAAGCAAATATCCTTTGTTTGGCGGTGGGGTCGGCGGGGATGAAGGGGTTGTAGTCCCTCTACTTCTTATAGCAAATCTAGTTTAGTACACATTTTAGCACCTTCTAAATTCCTGCAGTTTTAATCTGTCCATTCTAGCTCCCCACCTAAAATGATCCTCCGCCGCCCCTGATCACACCTTGCCTTTAGTCCACAAGGGACAAACGGGGATAAGATGTGCCTCTTTTGAGTAATGCAATTAAAAGTTAGCGAACATATTTCAACGTTTATGCCAACCATTCATGGGTCGCACCATTCTAGTTGCAAATGTTCAAGTCTCAGATTTAACCAAACTGTCCAAGTTAAATCTTTCCTGAGCCAAAAAATGAAAGGACTATTTCAAAAATGATATACTTACCCTCTAACTGAACACCATATACCAACGTCACTTACAATTAGCTTGGAAATACTGTGCCTCAGATTCGGGCAAACTTGGATTGACTCAACTTCATCAAATGTTCTAGAAATAGGTAGCATAATCCATAAAGTTATCTAACATATATCCTATCTCTATTGTAATAAGGACAAAGTCTACGAAAATGCTCTCAGTGTTAAGTCAGAAATTAAGTATGCCTCCTACATTATTGATATCTTGAGAAGAAGTGAGATACGTCGAAAGACGTCTGGAAAGAGGATGATCACGTGCCTAGATGTTACTAAGGAGAGTCAGAAGAGAAGTGCTATAATGGAGGATATGATATGTGCATTAGTTCACTAGTAGAAGTTGACTTGTGAATTAGTAGAAATGCCTTATTAACTTAAGAAGTGTTTAGAGGAAATTTTTTACTCTTCTACGTGTTGACTCTTAAAACTCGAAACTACAGTACAATTTCCTCTCCATATATGAGTTTATGACTACCACAAACACGAGGATATCCGGAAAACGTGAGGTATAAAGACAATGAGTGTACTCACTGCAAATCAATTATAACAATATTGTTTCCACATCCACACCAGAAATAATTGTCAATGAGACATCCACAAACAACGGGAGCTTGTCCAATGTGCAAGTAGACTGGCCTACCTGGCTGAGGTGTCTCTCCATCTTGCTGCAAGAAGGAAGTTGAAATTAAAATCATAAGTAAAAAATACTCATTCTTAGTCTGATTTAAAGCTAACAGAAATACATGTCTTTCATACGAAAGTTTTTTGGTCCAGCATTTAAACCATAGAAACTTTCTTCGTTTTTTCGATGACTTCAGTACCTAAACTATATAAAACATTCTACGCAAGAATGCTTGAGATTCTGCAACAGTAGGGCCTAGGTTACGTGTGCATCTGACTAAGTTGTAGAGTTGTAAAATGAGACTGTGGATCTATAATTGGGGAAGTGTGGATCAGATAATAAGGTATGTCTGTTTATTGAAAGTGGGTCGTCAAAACTCACACATACTACCATGTGTATTCATGATATGTTCGTATTAAAATCTACTATTTTTTAGATAACAATACGATTTATCACTTTTCCTTTTAGATAACTTGCTAGATTTTAGCTGCTGTCACACCCATTGTGTAACTCCAAGGAAAGACCATACCCACCTTTTATAGTGAAATACGGATGTGTAAGCATTTCTTATTCCAAGCTAAGTGTACAGTGCTACACAGGGAGACAAACACTGCAGAAGCATAACACTTAACTACAAAGATCAGCATAGGAAATATATACTAATCAAATCAAAGAGATGATGGGCTTGTGTACAAATTCGAACTTTAAATGCATATGAATTAAATATTAATGTATATGACATTCCTAGGTCTTAACAATCTAGCATTGTATCTTGTCAACCACTTTACTATGAAACAAAGTGTGCAGAAAAAATTAAGAAAAAATAGCTAGATTAAATTCATAAATATCAAGGAAGAAAATGCCAAGGCAGTGATGGTGTTCTGGAAGGCACTGGATCAAAACAGGTAAACATATGCAACAGCAAAAGTAAACGAACAAGGAAATCATAACGGAAGTCTGTTATAGATAAACTGAGCAGTGTAGTGTAAGATAAGATAGGGAAAATGGAGACAACCGATATTTGACTCTGTCTTTCTGCTAAAGATGTGCTATCCAATTAACTTCTCGTAACAATGCTCTTCTACGTTTACGGCTGGGTCAAACGGATTTAACTTCAAAAATATGAGCAATTGATGAATAGTGAAGATTACTATTGACTAACATTAAATTTAATCTATAAGGAGGGAATGATGATATTGATAAGCAAGTAATGAGGTTCGCAGTGAAATATTACCATTTCACAGTACTACACTTATTCAATTATATCACTGACCTACTTCATGCGCAAATAGCAAGGTTGAGTGGTGATATCTCTGTGTGAAATCTATGTAAATTACGCCGGATATACCCGGCGTATACAAGCTGCTCAACAAGTTAAGAAAGTTCAGAAATGGCTTTCTGAGACCTAGGAAAGTGTGTAAATCATATACCTTTAAAATTCCAATGTACACACAAGGCAGTCATCGATTTTTACTAAATTTGTATAGATTTCATATGGTAACCTATGTACTAGTGTACTATCAGTGTAGTGCCCGTGTGTTTTTCTGAATATGCGGAATTTTCGACGATGAATGAATTGCGGAATTTTCGACACATTTGGCACAGCAGTGCTCCTACACAATATCCTTAAATTAATGCTTGATTAGTGCTGATTTGACTCAAAATTTAGGGTTGAACCATTTGACTCCAAAAGTGCTTAAGCTCATTAGGGTCATCAGTGGTTGTACCGTATTAATAAAAGTATATGAAAAGACATGAGGGTAGGGATCTCAAAATGAAATTACTTGGTGCCGCAGGAGACAAGTCTGGATGAGGAAGGGTCGTCTTAATTGTCCCACAAAGAACTGTACTAAAACACCTAGTACTATCAAAATCCGTAAGATACGGAATCCAAACTAGCAGCAACATTGACGTCATCCAAATATAAGATACTCTCAGACACAAAGATAATTGTCCTCTTGATGGCACAGATTTTTGATAACTGCTGGATGTAACATGCTGGTCTACTCCGTCCCAACTCTAAGGATTGTACATTCTACATAACCAGAACCACAATGACACAAACATCAACAAACAACAAGACCTTCTGGGTGGTAGGAACGCAACCCCTTTGAATGGATAGTAGGGTTTTCATAGTAGTATAGAAACCCATGGTTTCACCATGGTGATATATTTGTTTATGACCTGTTCTATTTGGTTCTCAGATTGCAACGACGTGTTATCAATTCAGGAAACCTTTGGACCAGGCATTTTGAGGAAACCTTTGGACTTCTGGGGATCATACTTGTTGGTCCAAAGAGAAGTGTAGAATCTTCTCCGTAAAATAGCATTGAATCACATTTTCTGGGTACCGGTTCTCTGGACAACGTCTTCTGGTCTGTCTTAGACACTTCCAACTAGCTGGCGTACTCCCGTTACTGATTGGCTATTCCAAAACAATGCCATTGTATTCGCCTTTCTCGATCGGTGCAATCAATCCACGCCTTCATCTACATTCTGGTATTGGCAAGTTTATTCTGAGCGTTGTTCCGATCTGTCATACGGTGAAGAAAGCTTAATCTGAAAATTTTTTCAGTAAGAGGCTCGAATGTACTCGTTTTTTCAAAGCAATTCTTCTGTTGTATATCACCAAGAAGCTGCTCACCTTCAACAACAACTGAGTCGCTTTGCAATATTTGAAAGATATGTCTTACCATACAATACCATACAAGTTGTTCTTGCAGCAGATCACAAACAAGTACAATATGTATGATAAAAATGGGCTCTCCTTTCATGTCTCACTGCGACACTACAACTCGAGAATCTGGTTATACGGACCTTATCATCAGCAACTTTCTACAATAAATTACACCCTACTTCAAATAAACTCACAATGATATTTAAAGCCACGACAAAGTACCAATACAATGACATCTTGACGTGCAGAAATGCATTGCTAGAGAATAATATCATTTAAATGTTTACCTGTGCAACTCCTATTGATCCACTAGCTAAAGTAGCCACTACATTCCCAGACGCATCACAACAAATACTGGAGACAGAATCATCCACTTGCATCGACCATACCTCTTTCCTGTGAAGAAATTATGACAAATACTGGGTAACGGCAAAACAGACATTTGGTCCCCTTCATGTATTTCCGAAGTGTGCATTTAAATCTACAGTGGGGTAAAAGTATATTGGAACTATGGTAGTAAATGTCTAAGATGCCCTACCAGACAGATATGCAAAAGCAGTGACGCTTGTAACTCTAGCAAGGAAGTTAACTTCGATTGACAGTCGGAGAGTAAAGAATACCCAACCGTTAGGATGAACATCCTAAAGTCAAAAAGCTCACTTTAATGCATATTTACTTACTTCCTACTTTCTTGCATGCATACGTACTTACTTTCCAACTTACATACCTATTTAGGTACTTAGCTATTCAGAAATAAAGAATAGCCTTTTGCTTTACCTAAAATGCTAGAAAACATAAAAATTTTGACACAAGACAGCCAAGAAGAGGAAAAATGCATTAGTGTCTACCTTTGGATAAGTTGTATTCTCGGGTATTCTCGGGTGCTTAATAGAATGAGGACACTTCAACTCTCTGGGACCTAGGACCTATAGTCGGCATTGCTGCTCCCACACTCGAGAGTTTAATCACTATTTTGTGGTGTACTCATTATCACATTCAAATAACTCGCTTATTGGCTAATATTGCTATTTTCGTACTTGCAATCTCCATCTCTATAAAAAATCTTTTGTCAGATCAGTGATTCTAACACTGTCTCAGCCAAATAAGGAGTTTCGTCGAGGAATCCCCTAATCGGGATTCCCTGACATTTTATCAGCCAAATAAGGGGTTTCGCCGAGGAATCTCCTAATCAGGGTTCTAAATGTACCTAATTAACTTTTACGCTAAGTAAAATAAATTACCTTGTTTCTATATCAAATCCATGCATCGTTGCATCAGCAGTGCCAACTATCATTGTGTTACTAAATTTAGATCTAGTCAGACATAGACATCGTGAATCAATCTGCAATGAATACTATATATTAGATCTCCTTCTTCAAAGCGATCAAAACAGGCGTATCCAAATTACGCCCCACAGGCCAAATGTGCCCTGCAATCAAGGTTTTATTGGCCCGCAGCAATATTTTATCATGCCTTTCAAACCATAGGTTTACTCTATTTTGAATCTAGCAATGAATATTGTATAGGTAGCGTATGGCCCGGCCTATGCTAATTTTTCTGCAACTGACCCTCACTAAGAAAACTTAGGACGCCCCTGGACTAGGACAAACCAGATGACGTAAAAACCATACCAAAAATCGGGCTGTTGTTTTTGGAAATGAAATATGAATTGATATTTCACGCCAATGTCTTGATATCATGTGCTTATCTCTTTTTATCGTCGCACTAATCATAAACTGTGCTGATGTGTAGTACATATATCTCAAAAAAACTCAAGATTTCCGTAATTCAATTCTAGGGAATTCTTGATGTCCCAAAACGTAGTCCGGAGACCAAGTAGCAACAAAATAAAATATTAGATGCATTCTGTACGAAAAAAGAACTATGTTGTTCATCAAGAGTAACTTACACTTGTGTTGATGAGCTCAAGTTTTCTGTTTACAATGTTGAGGACAAATAATTGCCCTAAATTATGTGTAGAGCAGCACAGCCAGATTTTGTTCGCGTTGGCTGGATAAAGACGAAAAGAAATGAACTGTTAACGAGATGTAATCTTTGCACAACCATTATGAAAAAATTACTTATTACGGAAGAAGCCAGTCGGCTTCATCAAAAATGATTTGGTGTAAAAATTTACTGAATGCAAAAATACAACCCATTGAAATAACAGGAAAATAGCATTAAAGCTGCGCGGCACGGCCCGACCATTCATTCCAAAGAAGTTACTTTGTATTTCAACGGCTCAAATAACACTAAGAAATACGTCGATATTTCATTTGGTACAAATGCAAGATTAAAACTGAAGTACTGGGAAAACAACGTTCTCGTCAGGTGAACAGCGATGGGACTTCCAAGTACAAAATGAATACGATGTATAAACTTTTACTAAGAAAATGTGTAAGCCCTGAAAATAGACTTGTGATCGTGGCTTCTGAAATCAAAAACTCCACAACCATATACCAACGCTATAAGGTATTCATTGCTGTCCAACAAGTACGCATGTTTAATACACACTTTTTATAAGAAAGATTTTTCGCCCAGCACTGAAATTTTCTTGGCTTTTTCAAGATTTCAGAACTGAAACTTTCATAAAACATTCTTAGCAAGATTAGTCGCGTATGCGTAACACTACAGTGCTACAAAAAGACAGATAAGCACTAAACAAATGCTACCTGTTACCACAAGAAATCTATACCAATTAAGTAAAAGCCCCTAACTGTTTTGCCCGAATACTGGAAAGTTAAAAGTAAATGATATATTAACTTTGTTAGGTCTCAGAAATCTAGTAAAGAACTTTTTCAACTTTTTGAGCATTCGAATACTACACTATAGCACGAAAAAGCGGAAACATTCTTTTAGCATACTGAAAGCTTTTTTCGTCCGACACTCGTCAGAGTATGAAATACTACTACTACTTATAAACCAATTTCTTGTAAAAAAAACGTGTACTTGCAAAAACAGAAACTTACTGATTGATATCAGATACTGCTTTGTCTAATGTTTTCAAAAAGCCCATGCTTACTCAACAGCGAAAGACTTTTTATACATCATTGCCTCTATTCTTTGAATAGAATCTGGCAGTTCTAATAATTGCGGAGACGGCACAGACCCACAGGAATATTTGTCGAAGATTGAACGGGAGTTCTAGTAAAGGCATACCCTCTGATTCACAGCATTCAATCATAAAATCCTCAGGTATACTACCAAAGTCTTCTGTCAAAGTGATCTTTAATGCATCTGGTTGCATACGCTACAACGGTAATAAGACAGGCTATGAAATACACTAAATCTTGTTGTCTTTAAACATAAAATTTACGAACTGTGATTGTGTTCATGGGACATGCTACAAAAAAACCAAGAAGGCTATAGATCACATAAAGTAGGAACTTCTAAGAAAATATAAAAACACTCTTGATGATCATGACAGTAGTACTACTGTCATGACATGCACTACGGCAAAATGTTCATTTCGAGCTTCTATCAAAGGGAGTTGCTGTAAACGTGTATCAATACATTTGGTAACTGTTGGATTAGGATCATCACCTATTTAAAAGTAACTTCATGTAACTATTTTTAATTCAAGTTTGCATATATGATGCTCATGCTATATTCAGATATTCAGATGAACTTAGTATGAAAATACAAGAACCTATTGTAAGAACGATGGCAGTCTAAATTTGCTTTAAGCACAATTTAGAAAAGAACCCATTCAGGTTAAATTTAAAAATTCAGGTTCTTATACGTGAGTCATTGCTGCATTGGGTATAATCACAACAACTAATAGAGATGATGATTATGATGAACACTGGCATGTGATTAGACTACGAATAGCAAATGATATGAAGAGTTTGTATGGAAATAATAAAAAAACGATCCCGGTTGATTAGAGTGGTTACAGGCATTGACAATTATGCCTAAGAATTGCTACCGAGATTAACGGTTAGCAAACTGGCCTAAATGCAGCAGTGAGGGGCACTTGTTGACATATGTCTGTAACCTCATTGGTCAAATATTTGCACTGAAAAAGAGAAATGTGTTTTGCACACAAACAAAAAATTGAGATATCTGGCTTGAAATGAAAGCCTTGCATAAAACGCACAAAAAGTGTAAATTCAACACTCGTAGACTCTGCCAGATTAATTTGGTCTGCAGATTCAATATCATGATTCTGAATTTTGATTAAGGTTGCAGGACCCTTTACCTTAATTTTCTTAGTGTCTTGGTATTCTTTTTCTTGTTTCTCTCGTTTCTCGTGGGCTTCTTGGAGAACTTTGAAGTGCTTCTCATACATACTCCTTAGTACATCAGCAGAAGGGAATGGTTCAAAGCCAGTGTACGCAAGCTGAAAAAGCAATATTACGATCAGTTTCCCCAAATTGTATATCAACACATGTTCATGGGCCAGAGGGTGTATGCACACATTATTATGAGAAATAAATTTCTCGCGGACAAAGGGTAGCGAAGCGGAAGTCTAGGATCAGTCCTAGATCATGCAATAGAGATACTATTGGTCACCAAAGTAATGATGAAGAACCCAGATGGAGTTTGGCACAAGCTACTTTCAAAGAAAAGATGACGTAAATTCGTACTTCGTAAGGCCTGGCCTGCTACAATTTTATTGCCCGTTAAGACTCAGGGTATTGTAAGCTTCCAATTAAAGACAATTTATTGGGATTTGGCGATAACGCTAAACTGCAAACCAAAGATAAAATCAAGACAAAGATAAAATCAAAAGAATTTAGAAAGAGCAGGAAAAAGAAAAATGATGTAGTTCTCTAGGTATAATTGACAAAATTGACTTTTCGTGCAGAGAAATAATCTTACATTGAGGAGGGAATCAGCATCAAAAATTTGCCGTCCAATCTTTTTTAGATATTTCATTAACGTGAGCATGTCCGACTTGGAACAAATTCCGTCTTCATTCATCTTAAGAAGTGCCAATGAAAACCGATAGAGGACCTGCAACATGATACGTCATGAGAACACAAGACCATGAATTGCATTTCAAATAGCAAAGGCTAATGCCATAATATCCTAATCATGTCCTATCTAAAATCAAATTCTTGCAAAACAATAGCTAGTTTTAATAAATAATTGTTAGTCTTTTCTTCCTAGCTCATCATGTTTACAGGTTAGTTTTGTACCAAATACTGCCAAACGTAAAAATGGATTTGCTTCCTTGAAATGTTTCAAAAGACTTAGAGAATAACCCCCACCCCCTTCTATGATTACAAATAAGAGCTGTGATCAGTACCAAGTTAGGTACTTTTAGCAGCTCATCTGTGGGGAATCTATGTACAAGAAAGACTGCATGAGGAAAAACAAATTTCCAACAACCAAGGTGCGCTTTTCAAATTCGTTTCTCAAAACGCATTCGTACCAAGTGAACAAGCTGAAGCATAATATTCGTAAAGAGAACAGAAAATGCCTACCGCATGACCCTCGACAAAAAAGCAGTCCCATATTCGAAGACCAATCTATAATGGAAGAGGAAATGTCTTTGAGTTTGAGGGCACCGATTGGTGCAAACTCACATTGATCAATTGTATTATTTGAAAGTCATATCAATTGCAAGAAAGTGACGTATATTCAAAGGGCATCGCGAGCAAATCATGTCATAGTTGGAGATTTGATACTCATTGTACTTCTCAGAGGTAAATGTAAGTTGCAAATACAACACACATGTTTTTGATTTGCTGTCCTGACAACTTCTGTGATCATTCGCAATATAATTAAATTTATCTCTCCAACAGCAAAAACACACTTATCTTCAAGCAGGTAGTGCTGACAGAGAAGCTTCCTTCTCTTGACATTGTTCCAAGCTAACTAACTTTTGTCTTCGTCTTAAGGTGAAAGGACATGCATACCTCAGTAGGGACAGAGTCAACAAACAGGGTCATAAGCCAGTTAAAGGTGATAGGTGATAGGTCACAGCCGACTTCTTTAACACACTGAACAATGTTTAGAAGTTTTACCACAGCCAGTTCTTCAAAAACATGCTGCAGATTAAAACATAGATAACAAAGTAATCAATGGTATGAAATGACGTGAACAGTGTGCGCAATGCAGAATTGTTAAAGCAGCAACGTTTTATAGCAAATTTAAAGTGCTTTTCGTCTGACATTCATCAGAATGGGAGATATCCGATAATGACTGAAAGGTGAAAGGACAGTTCCAAACAGATGCAAAACTATATCTATAGAAATGCATTCATGTTGCTTCGGGAATACAACAGAAGCTGCCTACGATCAAACTTAGTAAAAAGGCTTTTATTTACACCTCTATTCTGAGTGCAAAAGTCACGCTCAAACTACAGTAAAATAAAACTGAAAAAGAAGAACAGCTTAACAATCATTCTAGATAAGATCGTTTCCTTCTCAGAAATCCATTTAGCAAGTTTCTGACTTTCCAAAGATAATATGAAACATAAATCAGTAAATTTTCACCTGAAATTAATGACATAGAGATATACCTGATCAGCTTGGGAACCAGTTAAATAATGATTATAGTGGTTCTTATTGAAGTAGACTTCAGTAATAGATACCAAAAGCCTGAAATGAAAGCGTGCCATCTAAGTCAAGAACTTTTATGACAGAACTATGATGAAAAACTCAATAGCAGGTGAATGAAGATTTCAAGTAGATCTTTTCTGGTGAAAAAAATTTCTCTGCTAGACTTGAAAAGCAGATGTCTAATGAAGAGAGACGAGGCATTCAAACAAAGGTATAATATAACAAAAAATAAGTACACAAGAAGAGATAAATAGACTTAAAATACCAAAATGTATCTTCTTCAGTTAGACATAACAACCCATTCGCCACCATAAAATTCATACCCTAAAAGTTGAGAAGCTCTTCTCAATTCTTGAATTTCATAAAACTTAAAAAGCGATAGTGAAAGGTGAAAGAACAGGAAAACTAAGTGGATGGAGTGGGGGCAGGAGATTAAGGAAGGGCTTGGGGGATGTTAGAGCGGAGGTTGGGGAAGACTAGGAGGAATGCTAGAAGAAGAATTTTCTAGAAGGGTAGGGACAGTTTTGGGAGAAGGCTAGAAGAAGGCTCTGGGAAAAAGTTAGGGGAGGGTTAGAGAGAGTGTTGGGCAGAAAGCTGGGAGGGAGTTTGAGAGGTTGAGGGTAAGGATGGGTGTAAACCAAAAGTCCATCCAAACTTCAACTAGACCAAAGTCAAGGAGAATGGCTCCTGCACTGATGCTAAAGAAATAGCAAAAGCTGCGGTTACCTTCCATAACTTCTTATTTCAAGGAATTTAAATATCATTGACTTCTTTACGTGACTCAGAATTCAATGGCAAAAATTTTATTGCGTACAAGGGCCATTTTACAAAGCTACAGACCTTACACGAAGTACGTACCTGACAATAGCCAATCTCTGGGTTATGCAAAAGAAATGCTCGTAGAATTCTATGTAGCTTCACAACCTGTCAATAAAAAGTGCTATGCAAAATAAACTTGCAATTTTGAGAGTGCATATACAAAGTTGAGAGAAAGAAAATGAAGAGAAAAGGAAAGGAAGGGAAAGGAACGAAGAAACAAAGGAAGAAAAGAAGGAAGAAAGAAAGAAACGAAGAAACGAAGAGAAAAGAGAAAGTGGAAGAGAACCATGCCAAAAATTTTGGAAAGAATAACAACTATATTTATTGTAGTAAACTTTCTTATATTAAAAAAGATAAATTCATTAATGGAGTAAATTCTGGAAATGAATTCTGCAAATCCTATTCACTAATGAAAAATTGACAAAAGAAAAACAATTATGATACGTCAATTCTTGATAAGAATAATTCATGTAAGCCTCCGATGACATCTGTAATAGCCTATCATTCCTTGCAAAACAGACACTCTACAAAAAAAGAACACTCACACCATCCGATTCAAGTGATTTGAAATCTTTATGTGATGGCATGGTTCGCAGCAAATCAATCCTGATCTGCTTCTCAATAGAATCATCAAATTCATAATCGGTATCCTAGAAAGCCGAAGAAAACAAGGCAAAATTCAAATCTCAATGGAATACCGATATTGGCCAATTAACCAATTAGATTGCATTCACTGCAGTGTACAGAGGGGATACCTTCCTCAATGCCACCTTGACCGCTTCCAGCCGCACACGTGATATAGCTTGGGGAATACTCTTTTTTAGCAGCTAAGCAGTGTACTACATCTCACGTATTCTAGGACCCCAATCTTCACATATGTCGGCATTTAATGAAAAATGGACTTCGCTACGCCCAAATCAAACAATGCAAATTGGCTCAAATACAAAAGAGGAAAGGCAGTGTGCTTGTTCCCATCTATTACAACAGGTCGATAATTCAAACACATTGAGACCAAGTGACATGAAACAATGTCATGCAATTCACCTCATCTCTACGATTTCAACAAACTAAGTCTGCGCATAAGTTCACCGGGTGCAAAAACACTGGCGTCCCCTAGAAGCACATAAGCACACTACGCATCATAATTGACTATCTCCTGGTACCGAAAAAACCAGTTAAGCGTTACTTTGAACATGAATGTTGTTATAATTAGCCAAAGAAACATTCCTTCCTTCTACCTTACAATACTTTACTGTCCATTATTACAATTACAACTTAAGAATTATTATCTACTGGAGAACTGATCTGTATGCGATACACTGCCAACACTTACTTCAATTTTGGGGATTTGTGTGCAAAGCTCTTCATAGTAGCCTTCTCCCTACAAAATGACAGATGTGACATCATAAAAGCTAAGGTTTCTCTGCCAATGTAAAGATAGATTCACTTCGTTGAAGTACGAAACTCTGTGAAAGGCCTCTGTGTGTTGACAATTGCAAATTGAAGTTGTGTGGTCACAAAATATGAAGAAATGGTCATGCAAAAACCAACTAAAACATCTAAATCTTCAAATACTGGACTATTCACAGCCTAACAAGTGAGAATACAAATTTACATGACAAGGGTGCAATTCTATTGCGCGGAAAAAAACTTTGTACTCAGTACATACAAGGATGGAAATACATGCTTACCTTCGCCTCCTTGATGTGCCTTACTTTGTTTGATATGAGCCTGCAAGATAGCGTTTGCAATAAATAAAGGGAAATCCTATATTATGTAATAAATCTCTCTTCCATGTTATCTACAGATTGAGTACAGGCTGCTCGAATAGTGCATCATCAAAATAAAAGAAGGAAAGCCTTTGAAATTATAAAGAACAGTGCCTTAAAAATGCCATAAATGCATAACAAAGCTGCTTTGACGGATCTTATTCTAACAATAGTATATGACGACTATGACAAATACCACATGATAATCGTCTACATCTAATATTGCCTTTCGTTACAGTTTAATGGAAGCAAACGGCAAATGAGAACTTTTATTGTAACTACATAAAGTCTTGCATCCAAATAAGAAATCTTATGATAATTCCAATACCACCATATTAATTTCAATTACAGATGAATGATCATTTAATGCCACAGCAAATAGGCTTGACTGCCTTTTTAAGAGACGTGTCTACTCTCTTCTAAATTTCTTATCAAAAGGGGTTTCTGTGTTCCCAACTTCTGCAAGACTGCTCTCTGTTATCGACACATTTGTGCTCCAACTTAAACTACAGACTACTAGTGCACTATCTTCAACAAACTGTTAAGAATTGACATAATACTGGGATTACAAAATAGAATGTTCTCGAAATTAACAATAATAAATCTCATTTTAAAATAATCAGATACCTCTTCCAGAGACCGGGACGAATATCGCTAGGTACTCCTTCGGCTACCAATTTCAATAGTTCTTCCTACAAAGCATAACAATAACACTCTAAATACCGAAAAACAAGTTGGGGAACATAGTACAAATGATAAAGAATACCTTGAAATTATGCAGAAAATAAGGACTACTTTCTATATTAAATAAGAATTCTTGAATGATATAATAGACTCTTTATCAGTGCTCCATATATTCTTAGCGGAGGGAGAAAGTGCATATCGTTCTACAGCAAGTGAGTCCAGGGATGCCTGTCCGCACCAAGGGCAGGGGGGCAAGGATCATATTGAGGGCGTATCATAAACATTTTTGCACTAAAATAATTAAGTCCTTGGACAAGGGCAGGAGGGGCAGCTGCCCCCTGCCCTCCCCCCCAGCGTAGGAGTCCCTGAGTGAGTCTTACAAGTTTGCATGTGAGTCGAAATTATTCCCAAGAAAAGCAATTGACTATTAAATGAAAACAATGATTCATTTATTAGAGCAACCATATCTTCCAACATGCTGAAAGGATTCTTGTGAAGTGAAAGTGTGAGGAAATGAGTGACTCGAGTCCGACTTGAAATTGCGACCCTCGACAATGTACTTCGAGTGCTCTACCAATGCACCATCGGGTCTCGTTTTTAAGCCGACACCGAAAGATTTTATACTTACACTGTATTCAAGATCAGAACCAGCGGATTCTTCGAAAAATTTATCCCACTTTTGCCTCAATTCTTCCTCCTAAAAACGGCCAGAATCTAGGTTTAAAAATTCAAGTCTGTTTGATAACATAGCCATCGCCAATAAAAGGCCATGATCTGTTAGTATAGAAGAATCTGGTGGAAGACCATATGGAAAAATACAAGAAATTCTGTAATACAATAAACCGTAACTTAGTGTAGGACATCTCCGGCAAATGGTATCTCCAGGTGATGGGAAACAAGACGTGCACAATATATTTCTCATACCTTCGCTTCGAGCAAATAATGTTCTTTTAACTGGCTGCAACAGTAATGAAAAACTTGAGCAGGGCTTTCGCGTTCACCATGAACAAACCCAAGTCGATCCGTATAAACTGAAGACATGGCGCTAAAGGAGGAAACAACAATTCATCAATTTTGCTTGAGAAGTTAATGGAATCACTCTAATAACTTCAAATGAATTAAAGAAAGTAATAAACTCCTAAGATAGCATATGTCTACTATATTAATACTCTCTTGCTGTATCAATTAACATATACCCCAATCAATTGGGTAACAGCTACATCATGCATGTTAAAAGCTCTACCTTCGAAAATTCGGCAATTTGTCGTCAGTAAGCCTTGCATCTTCCAACATATCCAATACTCTCCTACAATGCTAAAACAAACCATAGGTAAGTAATCAGTGATAATCTACCAAATAATACAGCCGGAACGGCAATATGTATAGTTTCAACTTCTAGAATAGTTGTAGCTAGAACTATAGCCAAAAATAAAGCATGACTGATAAAAATGCCATAATATGAACTTACACCCAAGTATTGACGACATGATGTGGAGCCTCATTCAATTAAACAATCAAAAACTGACAGTACTTTATGGGTATGTGGGTTGCTGATTTCCATATAGGTACAGGGTGCCTGCGAATGCTCCTTCTGTCACCGGCCATCTACAATCCTCACAACATTGCAGGCATTTATAATGAGCCACGGTGTTGTGCCACCACAACTGTCCGAAGAAAGCTGCAAACGCTTGACGGGACCTCAGGTGGCTTAACGCTACTTCAGACAGCTGACGGTCGTATAATAAGAAAGCCATTCCATTCAAACTTAGGGGCGGGTCATGAATTACTTTTGGGAGGGGGTGGAAGACATTCTGATATATGAAGGCATTTTCATCTACCCTCTCAGATTTATGTAGAAATTCTGGTCACCACTCTAGGATTTCAGAAAACACTCCACACTCCTTTTTTTAAAATGCTCCTTTTTCATCCCTCCCCCTCTGAGTGTGCACAATTTTGGCCCCCCCCTCCTAGATGTCTTCCACCCCTCCCCTGGAAGATATTAACAACCGGTCCTTTATTTGCATTCGATGTCGGGAGGATGTGAGATGGCAAATGGTAAAAAGCAATCGCAAGCGCCTTGCGATGGTATGGAAGCCAAGCTAAATGGAGGTAGAATTAAATTCGTACATGATTCTCTAGCATTCACAACTCAGATAAAACTCACCCTGTTATATTCTATATTTGTATCAACTTCTTCCCCTAGATGAGTGAATAATAAAGTAAAAAAATTGATAAATGAACAATCAAGATTGTTTTAAAACTGGAAAACAATATGATATAAAAAGGGATACTATATCATACTGCATAGTGTAACAGAACAAAGAATATGCAATACTTTCCTTTAGTTATACATCACATGAAACCAAACAAGGCAATGCAGAGAGCACATAAATCGACATTTGACCTTTTTCACCTTTTCTACTGAGTCACACTCCAATTTCCAGTTTGGTAACAAATAGTGTTACACTAAATAACATACCTCTGCTCACCAGGTCTTGAGTTACCACAACTACATCCTTTTTCGTCAAAAGATTTTCGGCCTTTAATGATTTGATAAGGCTATGAAGAAGAAAGGAGTTATGGTGTGTGACAAACAGAGGAAAGGATCATTTAAAGCAAATACATCTGCTGAGAAGTTTTGGCTCAAGAGTCAACCACTCTTGTTATAATCACATACAAATTGACGCTGTTTCATTCCGTTCATGGCCTAATCTAGATGAACTCTGTTCGCTGAATGCAAAAAGTGACATAAACGCAGCTTGGTTTAATAGCAACTTATGGTTCACTATGTCCACACAAATCCCCAATCGTCTTCCATCTTAGGATTGAAACGAGTAAACAAAACAAAAAGGAGCATTCAGCAAAAGATATATACTTTTCCAATATACGTACCGACACGCGTTCAAGCAGGATCTTAGATTCTTTTTAAGAAATGGCCATTAAATCAACAATACCTAATGATCGTGACTGCTCATGTAAGTAGTTTACAGTTATTGAAAGGAATTTAAGCAGTTTACAGTTATTGAAAGGAGTTTAACAAAATAGAGCAACAAAATAGACGACTATGAAAAAGGACTATCACCCTTTTTAATGGCAAACGTGAACTAGGTGGAAACTGCAAAACAAGATCAAGGCTACATTTGGTGAGAACGTTTCTCTGCCTCTTGCTCGGGGGCACAACACGTGTACACTTGGCAAGCGCACGTGCTTGGCTGTCGTGTGATGTGCTCCTGTCAGATAACTAGCATTCTCTGCGCAATCTCAGCAATTTTCGCTTATAGATATAGCCGTAGCTTAAGTTCTCATGTCTCAAGATGTAGAGTATCAACATCATAGCTGATAGTATTTTCTAGTGTGAATTCTTTGTCCGGCCCAATACACAATAGCAGCCTTTCGCTCGTTTTGAAAATACAAACTTTTAATATATACACGTAGCATAGCCGCCAAATGTTTGAGAATCCTGTCAAATCTATTTTCTCCCAACCTAATTGACCAATCATCTTGCAGGATTCTGACCACACATGCTAAGACTAGGCCCATATTGCATGATTGCATGATGATTGGCTAATCAAGTTGGAAGAAAATAGACCTGACAGGGCTCTCAAACATTTGGCGGCTATGATTATACACGTAACAGGCCTGGTACGTAAAATATTAGAAGATACAAAATACCAGAAAGGTATTCAAGTCATAATTCTCCCAATATGTAACAGTGAAGCCGACAATTTTTTCACAATATACAATGCTTACCGTTGGTCTTCGAGTACTCGCGTCTCTAACGAAGAAACTTTTTCCTTCAGCTTTTCAATTTCATCTTCAAGTGAATCATTGTTCGCTGACAACGAAGCACATGATTTGCATTTCCACTGTGATAGACATGAAACACCCTCATCATGTTACTCTCAAAAGGGGTTGTATCAACGAATCACAGATCGACAAGACAAGCAAACGCTATAATTTTATTGTTTTAGGCTTACTCGTAGGTCCCGACTAAGTGTGTGGGGTTCATAATACGCGAGGGGTTGGGTTAAAAAAATGCTCGAAATTGAAATAATAAGGAGTCGTCATAAGATGGGGGGGGGGGGGTGGAAAGTGGTTTAGATTTATACCAATCATTCTTCATACAAAAACCGTCATAAAAAACACTGAAAATAACTCTCACTCATTATTTGGTCATGATTACGACATTCAAAAGACTACAGCACTGCCCACACACAGTGACTAAACAATTTAAACCCAGCAGCAACTTTTCACAGCTTTCTCAAAGAAAAACTACGAATTTAATAAGTAAAGGTGTCTCAACAACAGCGGGTGGTTTCGGAAACTTCATACACAAAAGAACAGGGGGGGGGGGGACGTTTACTCGGGACCTAAGAGTACTAAGTTCCAATAATTGTGGTTTTCTTGCATCATGCAATAGGAGACCTCAGTTGGTAGAAAATTGAGTTGATGGGCTATTAGAGACTTAGAATACCAATACATAATACGAAGAGGAAAAGTAAACTACGAACTGTACCTTCTTGCCAGCTGCTATGGAATTCCTTGTCGATGGTAAGGCAGCACTCTTACTAAAACAAAAACATCGAACGTTGAACCTGCTGTGATTGAATAGAAACAAAGCTGAAAATTTCTCACTTCTGACAAACATAAAGTTCTATTCATCATTCTATTTCGGCCTTTTCTCTAAATTCAATAGTATTTTTGGCCCTTTCAGGCTTGCGCTGAAGACTTTGAGAAATGCAACAGTCGCAGCAAAAGCCATGGTTGGTTTCTCACATTTAACACTATCAAACAATACTTGACATTAAAGGTAACCGATTATATCGAGCTTCAATTTCAACTCTATGACACGCTTAAAGCGAGAATATGAGGTTTCCATACAGTTCCTTATTCTCATAAACCTGGGGCTCTCAGGACAAAAATTCCTCCACTTTTCCAGGTTTTCAGACCAAATCTTTAAAAATTCCCAAACTTTTTCACATTTTTCCCAGCAATTTTGATGGCCCATGGAAATGATGGGGCATATTTGCTGACAATAAAGGAGCAAAAATGACAAGAATACGAAAAATTCCCAGACCAAAAATAATTCAGTGACTTTTCCAAATTTTCCAGGTTCTCCCTGACCTCAAATTTAACTCCCTGAATTCCTGGCTTTCCAGGTTTTACAGACTCCTGAGAACCCTGTTATACTAAAAATATATTGAATGAGAGGCTGGCATGTGATTACCTCACACTATTAGACGACTCCGAAATTGGTATTGACTTTTCGTTAGGCGATTGATCAACATCACTTTTTCTCTTTATGCTAGATGGGCTATCAACAGGCCTCCTGAAACTCCAGGGCAGGAAGATTCTCCTCTTCCTGCGCGTTCCTAACATAAATCATACAGCATATAACAATTATATCTCGGCACGTAAAGAAGGTCAGAAACTGAAGTGCAATTCCAACACCATAAAAGATATCAATATGTAAAGATTGCATGGCTTTAATGAAACTAACTTTACTTATATATGTCCTACGACAAATATAGACAATGTTGGTATCATTTAGGTCCTACAATCTTTCCACATTGATATCTTATATGCAGAAAATATTAAATTATTCTTCTCTTATTTTGTTCGCTGCTAACTTGTATCTTACTTATATTATACTTTATTCTGCTTACTGTAAAAATAATAAAACAACCACATCAGCATAAATAATAATAAAAATAAAGAGCACCACGAGGCCATACGTGTTGGACATGAACGTTAAGGGATGGAGGAAGGCAGTCACCAAAAAACAGAAAGAAGGAAGAAGTGATATGATTAGATCATACAGGACCAATATGTGATATAGATAAAATTTATAACAGGATGTAATACACTTGTGAGGAACTAAAGGATGTTGCTATCCGACCGATGGATGTTGCTTTATGTTACTTATTTTATTTAATAATTGATCAAATAATTACATGAACTAACACGCAAATAAAAAATGTGCGCAACGAATAAGAAGCAGTGAAAAGCTTAAAATGCAGTGGAGTTTCATGCAAGAAGTAACTTTAGAGTCATTGTTAATGTCAGTTGAAAAAAATCTGACTTTCAGTACTCTTATACAGAATTTGACTCCTGTTACTCATATCACTCACCTGCGCCATGTGTAGATTCATTTAGATTGCTCAAAGACATGCTGAACTTTTCAGGTCTTTGGAATAATACCTGAGACACACAAATAACAGTTGGCAAACCATTAACATACTATTGAAAATGAATTTATTATACATTAAATTCTCTACTTAGTCCCCTGGAGGCATATTTATTTTTGATACTTTTTGGATGGGGATTGTTCGAGAGGAGGGCTGGTTCGAGGCGGGAGGGGGGGTGATAAAATAATTTGAAGCATATCGCATACAAAGTCTTAGTTTAAGCATCAGTCTATATTGAGGTCTTCATCGTCCTCTGCAATGGGCTTATTAACAATTCGAAGTTCTAGCATGGGAATTACTCATGAGGGGACATTCTGGGTGGGGGGGTTCAATTCGAGGGTTTACGATATGTGATCGGCGACAATTCAGAGCTAAATTATAATCTAGCTAAGACACAGAATAGGGTTAAGATCAGAGTTGTCAAGATTTCCTACTTTAGACACCGACAGAACCGACAGAACCGAAAGAATCGACAGCAACGACAGCACCGACAGCACCGACAGCACCGTAAGTTGGATTGCATCTACACTACTCTGCAGGGAAGTTCAAATTTGTTTAAGGTAAGGTCACAATACATGCGGTTTTATAACAGTATTTTCCGTCCAGAACTGAAAGCTTCTTAAATTTTTAACGATTCAAGTACCGACTCTTTCTTAAACTCTTTCTTAAGACTTTCCTGGCAAGAATAGTCCAGTCTGCGAGCACTATAGTGACACACAGGCAGATAGGTTCTACACAAACATATAAGAAATCTATACATCTTAAGTAAAAGCCACTACTGTCTTGCAAGAATATTGGAATTTTAAAGGTATATGATTTATTAACTTTCTTAGGTCGTAGGGTTCGTAGAAACTCCTTTAAAAATATTTTCAAAGCTTTTCCAAAGCCAAATTAGCAACTTCCCAAAACTATGATTATAAAACACAAGTCATTAAATTAATGAAGAGGAATTCATTAAAAAGGCAACTTTCGGATCAAGTTTTATACTCATAGTTATATAAAATCATCATACAAAATCGATGCTGTTTAATAGGGCGGTCCAGACGTCATTTTCATTTTCAGTTCATGTCTCTAAAACCTCGACAATAAGTTACATCTATTTCAGGATATTATAGAATTTTCCCAAACAACATTCCAACACTTTTCCATTGACACTTTGCAAAAGATCCCTTTCCCAAAACTTTCCAGGTCCTCTACAATGGCATTATCAATTTCCATAACTTTCAACAATTTTCCAAATCCCGTATACGAACCCTGTTTTAAGCAGTTGAGTACTACTTCCCAATGTGCACTATGAATCCTCTACATGCCAAGCAAAAAGAGAAATATAAATAAGGAGCTCTTCTGGCAGTTCTACCTAAGGCTATAGATCTACATCAATTTGGAATAGGATGTCCTTTTCCGCTTAAATATCATAAGTTGAGAAACAACACAACAAAGTCAAGCGTACTGAACTTGAGAATCCTGGTTTATGTATTGAGAACGCGATTGTATTAAATTGGCTGTTGAAAGATTAACCGTGTTAATGTTGACACTTTTCAGGAAAGATTCGGAAGCGTAAACAAACTCTGAGAACAATAAGGAATTGCATTTATGGCAGGAATAAACGCTTGCGGATTAGTATAATTCAGCAACTAATATCATAGGCAGATAATGTTGAAGTAAAAGAAAATAAAACAGATTATTCTGACTAACCTCATCGTCTGCTAGTGTATTGAAATCGAGTGACTTTGTCCGCTTCTCGATCAAATTTGTAGAAATTCCTTCGTCAGGGTACACTTTGTCCTAACGATCAAAACATAGAAAACAGCTCTGGGATCAATTGCTACAAATGCTTCTCAAGGGAATTCCATGGATCATGTGATCCATATGATAATAATAATAATCATTTAACATATATGCACGATGTACTGGAAATGAAGTATGCCTGCTAAAATTAGACCTTACTGTTTTGATAAACATTTCAACCAAGCAGAAAAGCTGCGAGAAACTTCACACTTATATTGTTTCATGCCATGTTGCAGGAATTTCACAACAAAAAAACAAGCAAGACAGATACTGCGTCAAGGTACTCCATACTCGCACTCTAAAGAAAATCCGTCCTCCTCCCCCCTTAACGCATATTCATCCCCTAAGTACGCGAATATCTTGGATTCTATATTCATAATAATGTGCTTACTACAACGTGTTTGCTTAAAAATTGGAAATTTTCCAACACCCTGTCCTATTAAGCCGCAGTTTTACTTTTTGGCAATACTTTTATAACAATCCCTGCCATCCAATCTACAGCGAGCCTCCAGCCTAGTATAAAAACATGGCCAGGAAGCTATGAAACATGTTCTAGCCTGCAAAGGCAGATCTTGTTATTATATAAATTGTATCTTTTTCACCATAAACAAACCGCTTGCAGCTTATCAACAATTTATGACATGAATGTAATTCTGGCTTCCAACAACATGAAAGGTTTTTCCCTATATATACATACGTTCCTACATACATACACATTGCAGAAAAATTGGATTGCTATCGAGTACATATCTGTTACAGGGGTTGTCCTAAGGAAAACTTAGAGCTGCCAATTTTCTTGATATATAACTCAGATATCTATGACAAAAAAACAATTTGCACCAGATGAATTGAAATAGTGGAAGACTCTGCCAAATCCCAAATTAACACACGTACAATGTGATGTAAGATTTGTGTGCAGTCAAAAGACTGGCTTAACTACGGGGTGGTTCCGTTTAAGTATCTATTTTCCTAAATGTCATCTAGAAAAGACGAGAACTGAAAAAATAGAGCTCCTCAACATGTTAGCAGTGCCCGCTATGGAAAATGTAATGCCTTAGCATTCCAATTAGGACTGCCATTTCTTCTATTGATGAACTGGGAAGAAAAGCAACTTAGTTTTAGATCATTGTTTACATTAGGAAGTAATAAAGTTCACATACACGTCCATTAGTACACGCGCATCTGCGCCTTCTGGTCTCTCCGGGCCACGATTTGTCACCTTTCTTTGTGGCTAGACTCTGTCGCAAGGTTAGCGCTTGCAGCAAACATTTCCAACCAACAATGAAAAATTTGCTTTCAGGGGAGCTCCTTACGTGTGATGAACAACTAGTATAACATTGCGTCACATGTAAACAAATCCCATGATTGGTCAGCTTAAAAACTATCCTGGAAGGTCCATAGGAAGTAAAGAGGAATCGCTACATGATAGCAAAAGCATAGCCTCGCTTTCGTACCAATATATATCCTCGAGGGTTCTTCATAGGGTTTTTACACTAGAGCAAGGTCAGAAATTTACACAGTAAGTTGGGTTTTTAAGTCCATTAAATAGTGCATCCATAATCCACTCTACTTCTCGTACCACTGATTAGCAAATACTCTCCAGCAAAGAGTAGAAGGGGGTGGCAATACACGGGGGGGGGGGGGCAGAAAAAAGTCTGAAAGTAAATAAGAACGTCCGGGTATGCATTTTTGAAAGATAAATAGTCGGGGGGACGTCTATTCCGGATAGGAGAGTAGAAGATACAAGGTTTTTAAGGTAGATAATTCGTATGGTTTGTTATATTCAAGCGTATTAAACTATTTTCACTTTTGTGAAGGCAACAGGATTTAGGAGAAATGTAAAGTAAAAGTAAAGTCCAAGAAAATAATCGACCCGAGCGGGATTTCAGTTGGTAGAGCACTTGACGTAAAAAGTCAGGCCTCGCGAGTTCGAATCCTGCTCGGGCCGCTTATTTTCGCGCACTTTCACTTTCTATTGTCATTTTGTGTTGTATGTAGTGGAATTTAAAAATTATATAAAACTGAAACTGCTTCTATTGTCAACTTGTTTGGAACTGTCTATAGGCTTTCTCAACAAACATGTAAGCCTGGCACGCCACACGTAGTGTTTTACATGAACAAATGTATGAGAAAACAAACAATTGCTATCACAATCTAAATTACATCAACTCTTTCTCCTTCCAATGTTTTGGAATAATGCCCACAATACTAGGCCTAACCATTTTCTCCTTGATTTCAAAAGAATTCCAAATACTGTCTCTTATCAACAGTGGGGAAGGGGAGGAATGTGCCTTCAACAGGCACATAGATAGTGGGCATAGGGGCATTGTCCACCTAGCTAGAAAATTTTGCCCCTCTTTGAGCCCCAAAACTTCTAAGCTCACAGAATCTTGTTGTCTAAAAACTTACAAAATAGATAGGTTGATGCAAAACGACCAGAATAGTGCAGTTTCTCAAACACATATCAATGATGTCATCCTTCTTTTTTATTCTAGAATGGGTGTGTCTCTAAAGTAAAACATCAGACTTTTCTAGAATCTAAAGGGTGTGTCCTTAAAGATTTCCCAAGGGCACCCATCCCTCCTGTTCACTGCTCCCTCACCTTTTCAGATCTGGCTTTGTTACTTACAAAACTGGCCTGTAAACTCCCAAAAACATTTCATTCAAGCAAATCCTATTTTCAATAGTAATATTTTCAAGAAATTTCTCATTTATTTGTTCATGCCACTTGAACCAATAAAGCCACTGTGCACAGCATATTTTTTGCACGTTTTCATTGCAATCAAGACTAAAAGAGCACAGGCAATATTGTGGGTACCATTTGCACATACTACATAACTTTCTAGATTCATGTTAGCTAGACTTATAATTTCTACACACTTGTTACACTGTTACAAAAAGTCACATAAAAGTACTGCCATAAACTAGTATATGTGCTATGGTATTCGTACCCAAAAATGAAGAATAACTTAGCACTTCTAATGACTGAAAACTGAGTCTGTGGTACTTAAAAAGAGGACAGAGTGAGGTCTAGCCACAGGCTTATGCTATAAAACCAACATAAATCTCACCCTAAGCATTCTTAGCCAATCCATCATCAATTCATGATTATCAGCTCTGAAGTGATGCTCCCTACCTGCAACACTAAAACATACAATCAAATAATTGTGCTGTGTTTCTGCTGTACTTGCTAAAAAACTGTTAGTATCCAAGAAAACAAGGAGGCTCCAAGCTGAATGTGGGACAATCTGAATGAGGAACCAAACTGACAAGAGTCAATACCAACTAAGGAACCAAAAATGATTGTGGGATGAACATTGGTGCGAGGGGGGCTCTACCAATAGCATTAAAGAAAAGCGTGAAAATAGTGGGTGAGATCAGATCTTTCTATGGAACAGTATAAAAATTAACAAGATTTACTGTGACTTCATAAAAGATGCAGACTTAGCAATGACTAGCAAAAATGCAACTCTGCTGAAGCATTTAACCTATCCCATGCAAAATGTATTTTACCATCAAAATATAATCTAATGAGATAAACAGCTTTCCAGAATAAAAAATTGCATTTCTCAAACAGTAAGCACACCCTACATGGGTTTTGGTCATAAACTACACAGAATCTATCGATGTGTCACCATGTTCTCTTTGCACTCAATCCATTTATAGTATTCATGAAAACTGAATGTAACTAAGTGGTTACTGGGAGACATAACTGGATAAAGACAGTACTCACTTTATGACAAAATCAAATAAATCTGCATTCCCAAAATAAAACTGTGCTCCCTGTAAATCAAGTGTTCTAAAAAGAAAATTCAACTGGGTGAATCTTATAATTTTGCTTCAAATAAAGAAATACGTATCATAGTTATGACCTATGCACAAGTCTAATAATGCTGAAATTTATGTCTGTTACAGATGCATAAAATTATTCCATTTCAGGGGTTGCTCTCCTCATGCAAGTTTCTGTACTAGTGGGAGAACTCTCTCTTAAGAAATTCCAATATGTGTAAGTTTGACACTTTTATTATTAATAATGTATTGTTTTAATCTGTAATTAGGAATTCTAAAATTACAATGAATTGAGCTGGGAGGGACTTTTCCTAAGGAGATGATTTTCTGGAAACCTTGAATTATCACATCACTCCAAAATAAGACAAAGCTAGATACATCTTTGTCAAAAACTAACATTGATTTAAGTAGAGCTTAAGTAAATGATCAACAGAATTTTGATTCACTTAACAATCAAAGTAGCACATCTACAGCAGATAATTTGTGTAAGCAAAAGGTGGAAAGGCCCAACACTCTTTCAGAAGTTAACTCAGATATCATGGGTTAATCTCAGGTATTGGGAAAATGATTAGAATCTTTCCTTGCTCAGTTGATTCAAAGTTCCCAACTTTACCTATATCTTCCTTGAATTCTACAAGCTAAACTGCAAAAGTATTCAACATGGAGAAGACTGGAGAAGACTAAACAAATTTCTCACCCTAAAGGCATCTTAACAAATGCATCCTTTGCTGACTTGAAAAACTGAAGCTGGCTTTTGCCCTCATCAAATACACACCTAAAAGGACCAAGCCAATAATTAATAATCAACAATTCAGTGCAAAAAACAATGGAAATTCAATTAATTCAATTCAACTAATTCAAATTCTACTACTTTATACTACATACAACAAATGAAATCCCATTCTGATGAAAAACTATTTGCAAACAAACAACAATATGACATATAGTTCATAAATAAATTTGTAGAGAACAATTTCTCACCACTGTTTTCTCCTTGATGGCTTTAGCTTCATAATGCCTGTGATAAAAAGCAAAGTACTATTATTTCTACATTAAAAATTACAAGTCTGATGAATCTTCAAAAACATCACATCAATTGACAATGCTGATATTCTTGAGAGTAGCCAAAATGTTAACATTGCACTCACCAGCAAGGCAAATGTTCAGGTAGAATCTTAGTTAACAATCAGCTCAGTAGCTTTTCTCTTTGTACTACACACTACATATCAAATAATACTGAAATCCCATATAGCTCTCTTCCTGGTTCCAAAAAAGCAGTTTGAAGTATTCACTCAGTTCTAAAATCAGGTGTTACATATTACAGTTCAATACCTTTATGATGCTGTTTGACATGGAGATAGCCAGCCAAGTCATTCCAGATTTCCTGTGAGGAAATTGGTAACTACTTTAATAAAGCAACATTAAAAATCACAGCAATATTACAAGGGACAGCAGCACCTAAAATAAATATGTACTATCTGATTGACTTTGTGGAGCTGTAAATTTCAATAGAAACTGTGGATCTGCAATTAGGGAAAGTGTAAATTTGTAAATATCTATCTATTGAAAGTACATACTCATAACTAACGCAAATGCATATGTGTACACATAATATATATTAAGATTTATTAATTTTCAGATAAAATTGGGATTTATCATTTTACCTTTTAGATAACTTGCTAAGTTTTAGTTTCTATCATGTCCTTCTTGTACTCTCAAGGAAATACAATACCCACCTTTCTACAAAAATGTGGATCTGCAAGTATTTCATTTTTAGGCTTTAAGGACCAGCGACGAAGTAAGAGTTGGTTGCAGGCAAGCAATGAAACCTATTAAATGCCCGTTGCTTACAAAGTGCTATCTAATACCGCGGATAGGTCCTGGATAAATCAATTGATTGCAAGGTTGACAAGTATCAAGATTAATTCATGCGAGCAGAGAGCTTTCCTCACTTGGAAAATCGGGACAAGATGGCAATGATTTTGGCCTGTGCAAAATGTATAGATTTATCACATTCCAATCATACCGCAAATGATACGTAACTGGAAGAGCTGTTATGGATAGTATGCAATGTCTATATAAGAAAAAGAATGGAATGCTAGAGTTTCTGACTTAAATCTAGAATATACATCAGTTATGTCACTTAGTACTGATAGCCCGCTAGACGCGGGATCCTGTTAATAAAGCTTCTTGCTGGCTTCAAATCATAATGATATCACAATGAGTGTATACAAACTTCAGGCAGGGCTCCCGACTTACAAAACAAAATGTCAGTTTATCGCATGTTCCGTAATGAAATGAGAGTAAATTACTTACAGCTCTCTCCATCTCTAGGTAGAGGCAGAAGGAGCCTGCGGTCTGCTTTGATGCAAACTTCAGGTGACTCTGATTTGTCCACAACGGCTGCCGTCTGCAAGCACCATGCAAAGGCCTAATCACATGTAAAGGTTATTTAGGTGTGCCACTTAATATTGCCTAAGAGGTATATATAGCTTTTGATATCTCATACAGACACTATGTCTTTCTTCTGATAATGAAACTGGCTGGGCTACCGTGAATTTTCTGTGATGTTCCTTGCATGTATTGTATATGTACAAGTGCAATTCATCTACTTCCTCCTGCATTGATTCATGAAGCTAGTATAAACTGTTCGCTCCTTCGGAGTGTAATCACGCACAGTTGCGTGGTGTCCTCATCAGGAAAACCACTTTACTCAATCGTCTGTTTACTTGTGAGCTGTCTGTCACCTTGTTTGATCACGAATGCCGATCTCTTTGCAAGGGTATACTAAAGCTGATGATAAATCATTTTGTGGCAGCTTATAACTACAGTCTAAAATCTTTTTCATTGACGTTGTATTACTGTTCGTCCTTTGCTAGTTTGAATTTATCCTATCTAAAGCTTTCCAAATGTACATCCTCTAGTTGTATCATCACAGTATGGATGTAGGGATTTCAGATGGGGGGGGGGGGGGGGGCAGCAAACTGTCTGTCCAAAAAAGCAAGAAAGGCGATATAGATGGATGATGGCTTATACAAATTCCAGATTATTAATGTTGACTTTTGTCCAGCCGCATTGAAATGCAGCTATTTTTCGTAACGCTACGAATTCTTGCCAGCTGGGAGGGTTGCCTAGCAGTCCCCCATTTCCTGCGCCTATGACCATGGGAACCTATAGAAATTAATCAAACTAAATGATAGAAATTGGTTGAAGTTGTGATAAAGTAAGGGCGGAAATATTCGAATTTCTAAATTATGATTGTTACGATTTATAAGACGTACACACTACTGAATATGCTATTCTAGCAATGAATTTTCGCTAGGCCCGAAGCGTCTATTAATGAATACAACTTCGTGACTTTAACTAGGCTGCTTCGCTCGTACTTAAGGTTCATTAAAAGTCTGCAGTTTCTAAGGGATAATATGTGTTTTACGTAGCGCACAGAATTTTCAAATTTCTGAAATTATACATGAAGGTTTTGCAACATTTTCGGGTAACTTGTGTTCACAGGAACAAAAAGTTTCTAGTGAGGTCAGAGGAGCTAAGAATGAAATGAGTGAATGAATCAATGAATGTATGATTAAAAACGGTATCTAAAACAAAATGGACACAAATAATGTAATAAATCCCAGCTGAAATGGAGACAAGGATAAAGAAGACGGACAATGTGAATTTCTTGACAACATAATTTATGAATAGCAACCAAATTATTCATTACCTATAACGACAAAAGTGAAATTTGAAAGCAACAATGTAATACAAGTATAAAAAATAATGTACAACATGCCATGACAAATGAGCACAGCTCTCTTGACAAATCATTTAAAATGCGATGAAAAAATAGACGCAAATAACACATAAATATAGACGAGATTGCATAGTAAGACCATTTCATATATGCATGAAGACAAAATATAACAGATCGCTATTCACCCCGATTTCTCTACATGTCTGTGAATTGCAAAGATGAACTGGCGGCCCCGAGTATGAATCTAACGTGTACTGTATTTCTACCTCTAAAGTACATGATCTTATAAATGAGAAATCCTAACCCTGTAATTTCGCAGCCACGTATCTATATGAACAAGCCATCTATCACTAACAGGTTTAAGGGGGAGCTAGTGGAGAGTAAACTCCCTCTCCTGAAGTAAATAAGTCCACATTTTGGAACAAAATGGGACGATCCAAGGAGCGTCAATATGGATAGTTGGCAAATCTATTCTACGACAGTCGACAAATTTACGAAGTTGCTTCCCCCTCCCTAAACTCCACCACTGCCACCTGTGAACAAACCTTGAATATACCACTTTAAAAAACCAAACAAACAGAAAGCGCGTGGTGCTGAATGAGTCTAAATTCTCAGCTTTCTTAACGGGGAGTATTAGGGGGCATGGAGTATTAGGCGGCATGGTTTGGCAGGCAAGTCAGACCTAGAAATATGACAGTAATAGGAACTGGTTAAGTATTTTAGAAATACAGGGCGCTCGAGTGAATAATATTGATGAGCGATGCATTTATTACTAAGTGTTACAAGAACATTCTTATTTAGAATACAGAAAAGAGGCTATATCTCAATTCGTTACCACAAAATATCACAAACAAAAAGGAACACAATAACTAATAAGAGACTATCATTAATTCATAAAGAAAATATTATACTACGGTTAATGCAATCGGATTAACAGGAAATAAACCAAATTGAAAAAAATTATCGTGTCAAATTAGAATACAGAAAAAACTCAAGTTCCGTAGCCAGAACTAAAGCTTCCTCTAATACTTACAGAACAATTAACGTGCAATGCGAGGCTGCAAGAATTCTGGGACACTTAGCCTCGTCTAAGATTTTCTCCCTAGTGAGTCCTATGTATGCATACACAGGAACACATATACGAACAAACATACACACATACAGACTGAATACATACATACGGATACAAACATACGAATACAAACATCAATTCATACATACATATATACATACAGCCATAAACAAAGTACAATGGTATACATATAGTAATGAGATTCAAATCGATATTAATAACAATGCTATTCTTTAATTCCCGACTGAATGCTATTAACATACACAAAATTTCGCTGAGAACTACCTACAAAATTCACAACAACAAACCAACAAAATGAGGAAACAAAGGAATCCATGGTTATTCTCTACTGTCATACCAGTTCCAAAACCTGACAAAGCAAAGTTAATGCACAGTAAACAAAAGTTAATAAGTCAAAAGAGCAAAGCAAAAGGGCTCGCAGCTTTGCAGATTGTTGGCAAAGCATTTCAGTATGTTTCTATGGCATTTTAACGATATTTACCAATTATATCATTCAGTCCTATCGTATAATTGATATCAACAGGGGCCATGACATGCAGAATAGGTAAGCAATGAATACGATAGCTTGAGTAGGATTAATAACTTATTTGAAGGGCATCACAACACATTTAGAAGAAAGCAAAGACAACGAGGAAGCGTCATACTAGCACAATACATTATCTTTCAAGCTAACTCCAATAGAAATACAAGGAAAGTATTCGAACGAAGAGAACTAGCATACCTTGATAGAACCTTGGCTGTTTGCAGCAACTACTATATTTGAATCCTAGAAGGAGATAACAAACTTAGCACAAATAAATTTTAAGGTATTTAAAAGTAGATGAAAAAAACAATAACTCGCTGAAAGACCAATAACTTCCCTTGCAGACACATAGTCGTTGTACAACCTTTCAATACATACGGCAATCTCATCGAGCAGTGCATAAATGTAACCACATATTTCTTACTATATTCGAAATTCATCTACAAATTCGAATAACTAAGTAATTTGCTACAAAAACGACATATTTTGTAGTGTATGAATGAAAAGCAGACAATAGCAATGGCCAGAAGTGAAATAACGGAACTGCAATAAAATACTAGTTTATTTTTATACAGCATGACATTTGTATTATTCGTGATGCTGAAAACTGAACTTCAGAGCTTAGAAAAATCGATGAAGTGTCTCGTGGTGAAAGGTTTATTCATAGGAATAAAAGACAATCTACAGAACCCTTAGAAATGTCCCTCTCAATACAATCCTTCGCTGTATAGACCTATCGTGATGCCTATTAGAGCCAAGCATATACCAAGCCATATACGCTGAGTACGAATAAATTAAATATAATTAAGCTCCAACTCAACAGTGGGAAATATGAACAAACTGAGGAGGTAGCTTTAAGGGTAAACTATAAGGCAAGAGTATTGCTACATACAGGTTTCCAACAAACCGCTGATACAAATTCGTTAACATCGTCTTCCTTTTTATCTCGCTCCTATGAAATCGGAAAGAACACCATACAATGGAGTATACATACAGAGTAGAAATCTTTCCTGAACTTTCTGAATGAGCATTATCTTATAGTTCCCATTTGGGCAAGTAATAATCTCGTAATAAAAGAAAATATAACAAAATTGGACTAAATTTAATAATTATATAAACTGTTGACAATGCTATTCGCATCCATCTGTTCTCTTTTGTCTCTTCTGTTTTACGTCAGATTCAAAGGCAAACAGGGATATAGTGCTTACAAACATAACATCTTTTTAAAGATCTAAATTGGTGTGTATTTATGCCTAAAATATTGGTATTTATTTGTCATGTAAAGTAAAAGCTTTCTGGATCAAGTTTGACACTATATCCTTAATGAGCAAAACAAATTACAGTAGGCTAGGTTCCTTCCCCTGCATAACCGTCTTGAAATATGGAGGAAAGCTGGTAACCATCGTTAAGGTGGACAGATCAACAATAATTTTTGATCTTTCCACCTTAACGATGGTTACCAGCTTTCCTCCATATTTCAAGACGGTTATGCAGGGGAAGGAACCTAGCCTACTGTAATTTGTTTTGCTCATTAAGGATATAGTGTCAAACTTGATCCAGAAAGCTTTTACTTTACATGACAAATAAATACCAATATTTTAGGCATAAATACACACCAATTTAGATCTTTAAAAAGATGTTATGTTTGTAAGCACGATACCCCTGTTTGCCTTTGAATCTGACGTAATACGGGATGCTAATACGTGAGTTCATCAATGTGCTAAACATGGTGCTTATTAAAAAGAGCCATCTGCCTAACAGCAAGATGAGGATGGCATGATACGAAATCAACTTAAATAGCAAAAAGGCGTAAATAAACTCACCAGAACGCTTCGAATTGTGTCAAATTTAAACGTAAGTGCTTGTTTTGAGACGCCTTTGTAGTACACGTACAATGAATTATTTTCACTTCCTATGAAATATATCGGAATTAAATGACAATTTGAGGCACATGGCAATAGGATAAAGCAAAAAGAAATTTGGGAAGGAAGAAGAAAAAGACAACGGATCTGTGAGGAGTAGACCAAGAATCAAACTTGCTATACAGACATAAATCACAGAAACTGTGGTATGTTCTGAGAAGAAAAGGTTCTTTTCACTTTATCTGTATAAATAGCTCACTTCAGCAACAAAATGTAGAAGAGGAATTCACAATTAGAGCTTGAGTGTATGTCAGTGGAAAGTCGTCATGTTCGTCTAATAAGAAAGAAATACATTAACCACAAAAATTTTCGTCGTAATAAAATTCTCCTACAGTCATCTTGACAAAATTTTCTTCGGCTAAATTAAAAGTAAGACAAAAATGTGTCACGATGAAATTTGTTGCTTTTAAGAATTTCGAGCATATAGAAACTAACATATGAAATCAGAAGTCAAATTGTGTTGTCTTTGCAATCTAGTCAATATAAATATCTGAGGATATTGATTCTGTAGATATTGATTCTTGATCCTGACATCACTTCAGTGTTAAAAACCTACGAAAATATTGTGATCACACATTCCGAAAAATTGTCCGATAGTTTTCGACGAAGTTTATCAGCCAAAAATATTCATCTGACTTAAGTTTTTGTTGCTAACGTAAGAGGTCTTTACTTTGCTCCTTGCAGTAAAATAGAATACACATAAAATGTATCTACGAGTCAAACGGCGAAAGTCATATTATTGCAGCTTTAAGGTAAGAAACTTTAATCGCTCAGTTTTGGTCCTGTACAAATCATAGGATTATAGACAGCGAATGAAAAGCTAACATACCACAGGCAACATAATCACCACTGGCTGCTAATCCAACAAAGTTCTTTTCATTTAAATGACCTTTGAATGTCCTTAAACACTGCTGCTTCGATACATCCCATAGTTTCAGTTGGCTGTCTGTTGAGCTAAGGAAATTAAAATACTTTGAATATAAAGTCCCAGTAAGCTCAGGTATATTTGCTGGATTTACTATAATGGTTGCCACACTTTTTAATTACTAATACAAAAGCCAGGCCTAAACTCGTAATAAAAGCAATACACGATGTTTATCATAACAAGAGAAATATTTAAAATATTTATTTCCAACTCAGCTAAAAAATTCACTGCAAAATAATACTCGTATCCATTGAAAAACGAAGAATGTCCATAGGGATGAGGTAAAATTTGTAGCTTAGAGGGATGGGGTAAAATCTGTACTTCAGAGGGATGAGGTAAAATTTGTCATCCAGAGGGATGAAGTAAAAAGGCACAAATCTCAAAACTAAGAAGCACAAAGAAGAGAATTTGACCGAAATTGAACTCGAAAGGCAAAGTACAGCCAGCTAGTAAGTGTTTGGAAAACTATTGAGTGATAAACGGCCATAAACTTACAATGACGTGTACATCTTAAATTTTAAATATGGAATATATTTATCACTTCGGACTAGTTACTCGCAAAAGGACAAAAACATCAAGGACAAAAACTTAAAGGATAAAAACTTAAAAACTTGAGCATAGCTATATTTTATAAATTGCAACAGCAGAAAGAAAATATCTCAGCAACATTAACCACAAAGGCCATGTTTACTTTCTACTAAAAATTGCTTTCAAAATTTCAAAATCCTTACGCCGATACAACTTCGTTGGGGGTCACAAACTTTGCATATGAAACCGCCTTCCGATGTCCTTTGAAGACAGCCAATGCCTTTTTGTTATTTCGAAGGTCATAGTAATGCACACAATGGTCTACAAGAGGAGAAAATGCACCTAAAATCGGATCTGAAAACGTATCTGGAATTGCACTTGAAAATACAGTACGAAATTAAACTAAGTAGACCTAAGGGGTTGGATTCTAAACAAGCTGGCAACCTTTTATAAATGCTAGATCACTTCAGTAGCGATAAAGTGCCTAAAAAGTGCAGGTAACGGTAACATTATTTTTGCAAGAATGAAAGTTTGGCAGAATCAAATTGTCTGTTAAGAACACACACCCTGAAACATTATAGAATTATGGATCATAAAGAAGAGATGAAGACATCAACTAGGCAAAATCAACTATTAGGCCTAAGATCAATTCATACATTAATCCCGTGTGGTAGCTCAGCTTCTTACCATAAATATACTTAGTGGAATAAATCAATACAGATAATATGGAAGAACAATGGGATGAGCAGGCTGGCAGCGCTATATTCAATTTATTCTTGAATGCAATGAATCAGCAATACTCACAACAACAGGAAATTTAGAGATGCCAATAAAAAATTGTACCTTATTGCACAGTTACTTCAATATATCTACACAACAACAAGGTCGATAAGTAAAGGTGTTTTCACTTGGCAACAGACAGATAAGCAAGGTTGTTTCAAAACAAGTACCTGCAGAACCAAAAGCTAGGTGAAATCTGCTCTCAGGATTGAACTTTACACAACATACATTCGCTTTCGCTTCGAGAGTTGACACAGAATGCTCCATGTTAGTTGCCCATAGCTTAACTGCAAGAGACAAAGCGGTGCATACATGCAATTGCTATGATGTCAGTAGGTTACCATTAACCAGTCACTTAAGGAAGATCAAGCCATTTATATCATGCCCTCCATTCTATTGACGTAGTATATTGGCAAGAAGATGAGCACACGTTATGGTAAACAGTCTACTCCTGTAACCCTTCTCAGGGCAGAACGTCATGTAAGTCTTCATCAACATATTTAATATCACTTCCGCACCAATAGAGCATAGGGCGGCTGCCAATCTCCGTGTTTCTGTAGCTCTAGGCCACATGCCTGATGATGCAGTGAAAGCTACAGGAGGGGGCTAGTCCACTGGCAGCTCCACGGGTTTAAATTTCCCGCTCCATTCCTACATATCAAGCGCCAGAGAAGGAAGTGGGTACCATTGTTAATGTCCTTGGTATGACTCGGCCTGGACATAAATCCAAGACCTTCGGGTTGTGCGGCTGACGCTCTGACAGCCACCACTCCTATGTAAGTCCTCATTAGCGACCAAAATAAAGTTACCCGCAAAAATCACATTGATCTTCTCAGGGGAAGAACTGTAATTTGATGATCTTGTGTAATTGACAAAACGAGAAAATCCTTCATTATATATAGTTCCTTTCGTAAAAGGCTAGCTTTCTGTCATACATACACCCTGCGGAATAAATCAACCTAGATGATACAAGAAGAGCGGAATTAATATGCTAGTTGAGGGCCGTTCAGCTCACTCTTGCGTGTACTATTCAGAAATACTCAACGAGGGTGATAGTTGCGATAGGGTGATGGAAATACCAGAGCAGAGTCAAACGTAACTGCATCAAAGATACGACATCACAATTACCAAACATAAACAAACATACAGTAAATCCCTGCATACAAGAACCCGTAAAAATAAGAACCTACAGGGGATCTTCCTGAATTGTGCACCTTGCAAATAAGTACCTGTCTCAGTTTGCCACAACAAATAGGCTCTTATCTCAATGCAAGACAACGAAGATGATGGTAGAACCTAAAGACTCCTAAATTCTTAAAGACAAAAAACAAAAATCATAAATGGAAGTTCTAATTGTCTGTGCTCAGCACTGTAATCTTGACATAACTTTACGAGCGAAGATTCTATAAGTCTGTAAAATCATTAGAAGTTTTAGTTTTCGTTTCCGTATAGGCTTAAGAAAATGAAACTTCGAATAAGAACTTGGATACCCGAAAAATAATCCATATGTCTGTTGAATAAGAATCGAATTCAGCCTGGTCTTCAAAAGTAGGTTCTGAAAATCGGAGATTCACTATAGAGCAGTTGAAGAAAATTTAGATTATGAAATAATTTTTATGAAACCTTTTGCATCATCTGAGCCAGATGCAATCAACTTTGGGTCTACCATATTAAAATCCACACTCCAGCATCTCTTTTCGTGCTCCTGTAAATGCATAACCGAGATTGAAAATCACTACTCCAATAGGCTCTAAGACTCAGATACACAGCAGCTGTCCCAGTCTTTAACGAAAAATGTAAACATAAACGTAATCTCAAATCTATTACTAAAGAATTAAATCCTTATTTGGACAGACATTCTCTAGATCCTTGATAATGGCAAAATAGTTCGGCAAACAGAGCTAACAGCCATAAAAATGGTAATCAAAGCGAATCTAAGAACGAAAAACTAGCTTCAAATATAGAAACTAATATTATTTTAAGAATAGATTTACGTAAACTACGAACAGAACTTAACCTTCCATGGTATTGTGTATTATGTATATATATGTATATATGTTGTAGTCCAAAAGAATGAAACACTGTTTCTACACCACAGCGTATGCCAAAGGATATACCGAAAAAAGATAACATACCATCTTTCAAAAACCATTTTCGGGTAATCTTGCAAAAGAGACATGTATAGGCATACATAAGAGTCGAGGCAAAATGCAGACATTACACTTAAAATGAAAAGCATTTGATAGGTGAATACAGCAAAGAAGTGTCCACCTGAAATAATCTCGAATGCGTTCCAGCAAATGCATCCCATAGGGTGACGGTACCCTCGTAATCACTACTGGCCAACATTCCCTTATGATATTGGCTCCACGCTATGGAGCTAGAAGAAAAGTAAAAGGCAATGAATTCCTTCACTAGTTTTAGCCGTGGCTATATCATTATGGAAAATACAAATTTTAAAATAAGAACTGCTTACCGAAACAAACTGAAATTGAAAGCTTGTGGCAAATTTAAAAGTCGGTCACAAAAGCTGGTGAAATGCAACTAATGTCTAGCTTTGTAACAATATCTTCAGCTTTACTAATTTTGTAACAGACTGTGCTTATATGAAGGGAAGTCTGCCGCCTTGGTATTACTAAAATTTCTGCATTTTATGAATAATCAAATAGCAAGCAGATTTCTCTAGGGAAGCAACTGAATACAGACAGGAAAAATCTAACAGTAAATCTATTGCAAAAAAATATCAACATGATGGCAATGGTATATGGCATAATGACAACGAGGTGGTAATGTACAGAAATTCATAGGGAATAAGCAAGCACCTTATTTTTGAATTGCAAGTCATCTCATGGACAGGATAGTGAATATCAACAACATCTCTCACCACTTGATTATATTCAAATACCTGAAAATTGTAAAACAATAATGAGATGTCCAAAACACAGCTATTTCCAAAGAGGAGTCGCATACGTCATTCTCGAGAATGGCATTGAATTTCATCTAAAATTTCTCGGCATAGAATAACTCGTGAGAATGCAACAAACTGCATTAGTATATACCCTTAAACGATCAAACAACATTGCCTTAGAAAAATCACAGTCAATACATGCACAGCATTTCTAAATACACGGCTGTAAGAGGTTATCTGATGCAATTCAATATGGGCCTATTGGGCCTACATCATTGTACACATATCTCCCTAAGGTCACGATTGCAATGTTTGAACCTTACAAAAAATTGCGAATTTCAAATTAAATTAAATTAAAATGGATACAACTTGAGCTCTAGACACAAAGCATGAAAATATACTCTTTGTACGAAACTGAATTGACAGAATATAGGGCTGAATTACCTTGATCTTTTTAGTAACTCCAGCAATTGCAAAGTAGTCACAATCACGATCGAATTCTATGCTAAATGAGAAAAAGACAAAACCACTGTGCATACATAATCAGTCAATGTTAATATCTTTAACCTATCCTAACTCATTGTCTTGATTGGAATTAGTTACAAAGTCAGTTTTTTGCAATCATATGTTGTTGCAAATTGTGAAGTATTGCAGAGTTTTTTTGGTACTGTTTTATGTTACTATATTCATTTGAGGTATATTGAATGGGATAGTAAAGCGAGAAAAGCCGGTGAGATAAAATATAGCAAAGGCATTGTAGAACAGTATAAAAGCACCCATTGCAGCACCCATTGCAGCACCCATTGCAGCACCCATTGCATCAAAACGTGGTATAAATATATTACAGGAGCCGAATAACTAGACTACTGCATACGAAACAAGTAGCACTGTAAAAACAGAGAATTCCTGGAGTTTTCCTATAACTTAACTACAAAAGTGAGTTCAAAGACTGAAGCTGGGCAAACCTGGAGACGATGCTTGATCCGTTGTAAATATCACTAGCATAACTTAACGTTGCTAATGGTCGAAATTCACTGTATCGAGTAAAATTTAGAAGACTGTCTGCGAAAGTTCCCAATGCGTCATCACCTTTGTCGCCTGTTATGGCAAAAAAGTATGGTCTATATACATTTGCAACGAACAAGGCCATGATGTTTTAGGGCCTATGACCCAAAACGTAATAAAAGCAATCATAATTCTACTCTTTATTTCTACTTCGTATTTATAATTGATATAATTAAATTGTATGTCGATTTGCCTGTCAAATACTACCCCATTCCTAATTAATTTCACTTCCAAACGTACCAGACGTATACAAGAAATGCAGTGATGCAGCATTCTCAATGGGTATCAGGAAGGGAGTCATTAAATAGCTCCTAAAACATCTGCTAGGAATATACCACTTGCTACAAAAACTCTCGAATTATCCCTCTCGTAAACTATACAAAACTCTGCTCTATATGCGGCAAGGTAGAGAAAAGACATCTAGCTATGATTTATAATATCTAGTTCTCCAGATACCTAAGAACAAGGTTTAAAATTTTTACTATACCTACTGCACTATGATAATGCACCTTAAGTCAGTATCTGGTGTCCACTCACAAACAATCTCGACATAAGTATGCCTATGATATTGCTTACAGTGGAGAAAACGCTGTTAACTACTGAAAATAGCAGTATGTGCCGATTATAATAAACCACAACAGGATTCCACGGTAATTAAACTAGTTTATTCCTGAAGGCTTAATTTTGCCCACAAGGAATATTAACTCAAAAGAGAACGAAAACGACGAATCTTGAAATTCTCTGGTGGGACGAAAGTCTCTCAAAAGAATAAGACAATTCACCCGCGCTCAGTATCTAGGCCTTCACTTAAAATGAAGTAAAAACATGAATGGTGGAATATAAGCACATAATTTCAGTAAAGGCATACAGCTGATTCTTCCGTGTCTAAGGTTGAAATAACATGACTCTAAATCTTCGAAATGCATGTGAACTCTCTTTCGTCTAGCCGCCAATGTTGCTGAGGATATAGTTGGCTGGGACCCCTGCAAGAGTTAACATTAAATCTCGATTTCTTAGGTCATAAAGAATAAAAAAGCTCATGAAAAACCGAAAGGTCATGGTAAACAAACAAAGTCATGAAAACAAAGTAATGAAAAACAAACACATTCATGAAACATAAACAAAGTCATTAAAAAAAGGACATGAAAACCAAACAAGGTCATGGCAAATGCCTTGCTAAGAGTAACAAAAGCTATTGAAACGAATAGTTCCTCCTTGCGGAAACATGAAACTGGGGATCAATCAATTATCTCTAATTCATAAGAACAGTAGCTGTGAGACAAAACTTTCCTAGAAACTACGATCGTATGTTGAGGGGCACCCTCGACTTCCAGATTGGAAAAACCAATGAAAACCATTCATTTTTTGCATTTGAAAGTAGCATTCCTATGACATAAGTCAAAGAGAACATAGCTGTAGAATACAGAAAAAGTCACGGTCCCACAACGGTGAACCAGAGGAAGATTTCGTTTTCTATGTCACATTTCAGGAAGGTTTAGCAACTTCTATCGAGAATCCAGTTTGAGCAAAATGTTCAGTACATATGACATTTACTGAGAAAGGCATAGCCATTCAAAAGTTTTATTGTAAAGCAAATTAAATCGTACGTTATAACGAATTCATTTCATTCAAGTACTTTCAGTTTCGTTGTTGAGCGCAACTTTCAGTAATCACTTTCCATCTTACACGAGAGAATGTGTATGCAAACTTCTATTACCGTGATGACGAGAACTGGGTTTAATTGTTTGAGATATAAACAATACATAGAGTTAAAAAATTGTCGGTTATTTTTCATTTTCTTTAATGAGGAAGGTTTAGTATTAAGAGTTAGCAGTCAGGGGAAGGTTGGGGTTTTTTCTGGACTCTGCATAGCAGTAGAGATTTCTATCCTGTGAGTACCGAGGAATGTGCATACTAAACAACACAATTTATCTCAAAACTACTCCTGGTGCATTGGGAATTTCCAGGAAACAGCAACTCTTTCTTGGCAAAACAATCAAGTAGGTATCGGTATCTACATTCCAAATGATCGATCAGGCCAACTTACACAACGGCTTGCATTGAAACTTTCCGGACAATCGTACGATGAATCATCGACTGGAAAACTAGAAACAACAGAGAGGCTTTTAGTTGACGAACGACGCAGATGCATGTATCTGAGTCAACATCTAGTCAGAGGAGAACATCTGATGGGTTGGTGAGGGGGGTGCTCCCCCCCCCCATAATTTTCAACAACGGTGATTTATTTGGGCATGATCACTGAATTTTCTTCGGAGTTGATATCAAAGATCAAAGATCGATGTACAAATCAGCTACCAGAAACCCTCATGAATATTCGCTACACATTATTTGGATGTACTCACCAAATAAATTATCTAAAACCACATTTGAAATGGAGAAGTGGCTAAATTAACGACATAAGGAATTGCGCTGTTCGTTTAGGCTCTCGCTTATATCATCCAACACACTACAATGCTTCTTACGTCATACAGAGGCATCATGAATGAAAACACAAAATGTGCAAATAAGCAAGTAAGTACGTAAGGGGGCAAAACACAAAAAAGAAATGGGGGGGAATGTTATGAAATTAATAATTGGGGGTTGGGATAAGTGGAGGAATTGGAAAATAGAACACATGGATGTTACGAGGAACAACTTAGGAAGACTGACTAATCATGAATTGTCAATAAAAAGCAACATAAAGGAAATTATAGTCATAGTGTAAGTGAGTACAAAATAACTTTCTGGTTAGTCTCTAAGTAAACGAAAATAGTCCCTGGAAAAAAAAACACAATGTCACTGAAAAAATCTTCAAAACTAATAAATGGGGGTTTAATATATTTGGGGGTTTTGGAAAAATTTCAAAAACTAATAATCGGGGGGGGGTTATCTGGTACTCAAGAGTACGTACGCAAGGAAGCACAATAAAAAATGGGATCATCCAGAAAGTACGTACGTCTAAAATCACGACATTTTCTACCAAACCACCCACTCTGTACTCTGCAGCACGCTTTGATTTAACCCACCCTCCACCCCTATACTAGCGTACGAGGGTTTTACTTGATAATTTTTCAAAAATGCTGCCAATTTCTAGCAAATGCTTCTGACAAAATGACCAAAGATGTATTAAGTTCTCAATATTCTGAAACAATTCATGCGATGCTCATTTCAATTAATTTTGTCCGCATTCTCCCTCAGCTTGGACGATGGGTATTAGTAGAGTACGCCATCATATGTAAGCTCTGACTTTACAAATCCATCCACCCTGTAATGATGACTACGCTTTTGACTTAACCCACCTACCCACCGACCCCTCAAAGTGTAAGTAACTTCTGGATCACCCCAATGTGTAACTTAAGAAAGTATGCAGCAGGACAGTACGAACCTAGCACGCTCCATCTAAAAAGTTGGCTATTTTTATCCATTAATCTTCACCCAAGTTGGTTCAATACTAGAGTTATTAAAGCGTTGTTGCAAATTGCCTATCTGTCACACAGTCCATTGTGCAGTAATTTAATGGTTCCGAAAGGACTAATATACTGCCTTGAAAGCACGTCGGGGTAAGCCCTATCTACGTTTAATATGATTGAAAAATCAGATGCACAAGCCATGGCAACATCTTTTTAGAAGTAGATGAAGATCTTACCTTGATGAAGAAAGGGTATGCGGTGGTGGGCCAGTTGGCGTTGTGGGTACTACATGTGGCTGTGAATTGGAAATACATGTCAGTGATAAGTGTCAATATGAGGTGGCAGGTTTAGTAAGCCACAAGAGGGACAGAAAAAACTGCAATGTAATGGTACCATGCATACATACACACTATAATACCATATGACTCAACAAACTATGAAATTTGAAATCATTTACTTATATGAACATAAAAAGTACCCGAAAGAAAAACGTAAACATAGAAATATCTATATATATATATATTACAATGAAAAGCAATATGAAAGAATCTCATAAACTTTGTGAAATAAGTCATACAAATATGAAAAGCGATAAAATGTAAAGTGAATCAATCTCACGAACGTAAACATAACAAGTTAAGTAACAATGCGTACAAAAGCGTTATATAAATGGGGTGATACGAAATGTAGCTGGTAAAAACAATGGAAAGAAGAAAATTGAGATGCTAAAACAGATACGACATGATAAGGAATGCTCAATGAAAAGCACGCTCGACCTACCAGAGAAAGCGTCTGGTATTCTGTGTTGTGATTAGTTATTTTTTTCTAAAGCGAACAAATTCAAGGTTAAACATGATGAATGAAGTTCAATATAAATTATAAAACTTTATTGGCCGACAGCCGACCACCTACATCAATCAACTCTACAGAGACACTGGACACGTGGCAGAGGACTTCCTTGCTTTACGTTGGGTCAAGATGGTTGGCGTAATAAACTACATGTCCGAGCAAGTTAGACCAGGTGATGATGACAATCATATGACGACACTAACATAGTGTAATGCAACAACATGATAACAACAAAGATATCACCTGGCAAATCACCATATATTTTCACTTGAGTTTTGACTTGATTTGATTTGCAATAATTTTAATTCACAGTAACAACAACAACAACAACAACAACAACAACAACAACAACAACAATAACAACGACGACGACGACGACGACGACGACGACGACGACGACGACGACGACGACGAAATTGACAATCACAATAATTTAACGCGAAAGAGAATAGCAATATATACTCCGTAGAAATAAATATAGACTGTTACTAGAAGTATTACTACAGTAAACGTTACAGCTGAAAGAAAGGTAATCTAAAAGGAGAACGCTTCTGAATGGATCCTCGTTCTGTAAGGTCAAGTATTGAAATGTATGTCATAAATTCTTATCGAGTTCTCTAAAAAGGTAAACTGACAGGAAGAGATCACACCCTATAAAAAATAAATAATAATAATAGAGATTTTGAGTGTAGTTGTAAAGTGTTAGGTTTTACTTAATTCAAATCTATTACACTAAAGCTATTAAGCATGCTTTCAGCTTTTCTAAATAATGTTTTGGAAGACGAAGAAAACAGATCTACACTGGCAGATCATTCCAGAACATTAGCAACAAGATATCGAATCGATTTCAGTCCATACAAAGAGCTGTTCGTTTAGACTATGAAAATATTGCCACGGTGGGACCGTGTTGTTTGGTGACTATGAACTAATGAGTTGAAATTAAAAAATTCATGAAAACACGGTGGGCTACTATTACTTAAAGGTAAAGGTAAAGGTGAGTCCCTTGTACGATTCCGTACGTTGGGGAGTGCCTGTTAGAGTGGACACTTATCCTGAGCCGTCGGCATAGTGAGGTAGGGTGGCCAGTTCCTTTCCTCGCCGCCTTTAACTACTCCAGTGTTGCCACCAGGTACCCATTTGCTGCTGGGTGGACAGTGAGCGAGTATCCCCAACTATGACCCAAGGGTTCGGCTCGAACCATTGATGTTTTGCACAGCAGTCAAGCACTCTAACCACTTGGCCACTCGCCCATACTATTACTTAGATACTAGATATTAGACATTGGTGCGAAAAGCTATATGTCATACCCCAACTCTATCTAGATCCTCGTCAAGCCATTTGATTTCCTTATTAAGCAAATCCAATTGCTGCAAAACAAAAAAGGAACTGCATGATGACTTATTCAGTAAACCGCAATATCGCTAACGTCAAAAATTGTATATCAAATGAAAGAATACTTTGAAGCAAGAACTGGTATTGGGTCAGTTATAGAGCTTCTTCTTTCAGACGATATTTGTTTCTTGAAAACTTAAAAAACAGCCTAAACAATAGTAACTGAAAGACTAGGTAAAGAAGATTAGTTAAGTGATTTTAAAGTGAAACCCTAAGGTGATACCACAGTGAATGCTGTTGACGTCAGAAAAAATTTAACAACTACGACAATAACAACGATGACGCAACAATACACAGCAATACAAAAATGTAAATCGCAAATTAAAAAATATCCTGACATGACAAAAGAAAAGCGACTTCACACTCGAAATCAGCATTAGCAAATTGCTTTAGAAGTCACCATTATAGCTAGAAAATAAAATCATGTCGACCGGTGCTATCAATAGACATCTACAAATGTGGCTGCCCTTGAGAGGGTCAGACAATTGACGATTAAGCAGTAACTGTAATGTGAAACAATGTGACAAAATTAAGCAATTCCACTCAAACTAAACATTAACGAAACTTTGAAGACGTAACTCACCAGAGCTACCTATGAGATTTTACAAGTTAGATTAATGGACCCTTGAAAGTATCGCTCATTATAGCCTTGCCTTGCAAGCCTTGCGTGCCTAATGAACGAAACCTTACAGCTCATTACACTTTTTATATGAATATAGTCTATAAGAATACTACGGCTAACATCGCTGAAATTTGCAGAAATAATAGATAGCTTGATAGGAAAGCATAAATGCTCCAAGTGATTAAGAGTTACCTCTAGTTTGTGTTTTCTGACTTGATGAAGAAAATCTTTAAGTATTTCAAGCTGGGCCGCCTGTCCATCCTTAAAAAGAAATCACAACCCAACAATTATTCGAGGCTCATTTCTGGTCTGAATGATCAATATCATAAAAAGAAACATTTTTATGTCTTTGCTATACTTAATGAGTAATGGCTGTATTGCTCTTTTTCAAAATGCAGCTGTTACATAGCTGGGAAAATGCTCTTGTAAGCAATACGTTGCTACGCTCCTGAGGTTAAATAGACTTGGTCATGCATGCAAAGTAATCCACTTGTTTAGACAACCCGGCGAAACCAACGCTTTTGCGACTCCTTAAATCTCGATTCAAAGATCTTCATCAAGGCTAAAAACATCAAACACCGCTTGAGAAATATGTAAAAGCATACGGCTTCAAGATATTCCTTCCGTCTTTTAAGTGTGCCAAGTAAGAACTTTATATCTGCCAACTCTAGAGAATCTGTAGATATCATCTCTTTCAGCTCAGCGACATATTGTGCCTAAAACAGTGAAACATGCAAGTCAATTGAAAAACAAACGAATGAAATAGATTATCGCATATTCTCTGGACATTGTGCACTGTAAGTATGCAGAAGAGAGCATGTTTTTGGCCCCAAAACCCTACTATAAGAAAGATTGTCCTCATGCATCAAACGTGAATGTCCAGGTAACTGTGGGTGACTGCCCTCGTGTAATGAACGTGAAAGTCTGAATTGCCATGAACGTGAGTTTCCAAATGCAACTGAACACGACTGTCTGCAAGCAAACAACGTTAACATCCTAATGCAAACTTCATTGGAATAGTTTAGCAGACCAAGGGTTGCATACCATACTACTTAGATTCAATATCCACACAAGCTCACAGAACAATACTGTATAGCTCTTCATCTTCGTTATATCTTCATGTTCCCATTCTTGCCGTTTAACTTGACTTCCGTTTGGATAGTGACTTACACATGGCCTTCCTATCTCTTTTCTCTACTGTTGATACGCACCAGCTGTT